>OV884004.1:58545831-58631285 GCA_930367185.1 Myathropa florea | reverse complement strand
AATTCATGTGGGCTCGCTTTTGTAGTGGTGCTCCTAGCTGTGCTTATCGCCCACTGAATGGTCCGCAGATGACCCGCCCAATCCTTCTTTGCAGAGTGTGCACACTTCAATGATACCAAAATTGTCCGGTTGCAGCTTTCCATCTAGCCATTAGCTCTGGGAGTCCTCACCGCGGTCTTGACGTGCTGCACTACATTGTCCTCGCAGTACTGCTCAAACGCCATCGAGGTGAACGCTGTTCCACGACCCGTCTCGGAACGCCAAAATAACCCGATACCTCGTTCATTACATTGAGCACCCCCTTTGAGTTGGCAGTCTTCACGGCTCTCAATACTACACACTTCGTAAAGCTGTCCACCATTGCTAGTACGTACCTAGTTCCGCCTTTCCCTCGAGTGAACGGTCCGAGGCGGTCGAGATGCTCGGTATCAAATGGTAAGGGCACCCGATATGAAGCTCTCCTTCGGTCATTCCACCTTTTCTTTTGGCAAACGTGCAGTCGACACAACACTTGATGTATTCTCGCGTGAAGCTCCTCATCCTTGGAAACCAGAACGTTTCTAGTACTCGGATTAGTGTCTTTTGCTCCGCTAAATGGCCCTCTTTGCCATGACGACGAGAGCTTCAAAATTCGCCATCGTATCGAATGCGGCACCACCCATTTGGTTGGTACTCTTTCTGTAGCTGCCTTTTCTTTGCCGTTGATTCGGTCGACTTCATTTCTTTAATTATGGTCCGCAGCTTGAGGTCCTGCCACTGCATTGTCGCCAACCAATCGTCGTCCGTGATGTGTAGATTCAGCATAAATAAGGACGCCTCTTCAACGTTCTCCTCGTCCTCCACCGGATGACGACTGAGTGCGTCCACATATGCTTCTTTCCGCCCTGGTTGATGCACCGTCTCGAACGAGAACTCCTGCAACTTCAGCCACCACCTTCCCACTAGCGGGATTATCTTGGGTTTGTTCTGCGTTGCGATGATCGCCTCACAATCCGTCACCACCTTGAAGTTTCTCCCTAGCAGATACACTCGGAACCGCTCGAGACTGTTCACGATCGCCAGCACCTCCAGTTCGTAAGAGTGATACTTCCTTTCTTCCTCTGATAGCTAGCGGCTATAGAACAGAACGGGGCGCAAGGTTGAGACTTCCCTCGCTCGCTGAAACAGTATCCCGGCTAGCCCAACTGCCGATGCATCAGTGTGTACCTCGTGCTCACACTCAGGATCGAAAAGCACCAGGACCGGAAGATTGCTTAAGATACCCTTAAGCCGCTGAAAGGCCTCCTCTTTTTGGGTAGCCCATACGAATACCTGATCAACCTTCGTCAGATCCGTCAGTGGTATCGCCACTCGGGCATAGTCCCTCACAAACTTCCGGAAGAACCCAGTGAGACCCAAGAACCGTCGAACCTCATGGACTTTTCGAGGTTTCGGAAACTCCGTTATCGCGGTCGTCTTCCTCCGACTCGGTTTTATTCCGCCTTTGTCCACCTCGTACCCCAGGAACTCAATCCTCGTCTTGAAAAAGACGCATTTTCGCACATTCAAGGTTAAACCAAACTCCTGTAGTGTACTTAAAAATCTTCACAGCTTATCCAGACCTTCTTCCACTGTTTTGCTGGCAATGATGGTATCGTCCAGGTAAACTGCAACGTCATCCTTCAGCAACCGTGCCTTCACCGCATTCATGCATGCTTGGAAATGCGCCGGAGCATTGACGGGTCCGAAGGGCATTTTGTTGAACTCGAAGCATCCCTCGTCGGTCGAAAATGGGGTATATTTCTTGCTTGCCGTTGGATTACTCCCACCTTCAATAACTCCTCCACTTTCTCCTTGACAGCCTCCCGTTTAGTGAATGGGAGCCTATAAGGTTCCACACAAATTGGCTGGGATGATGACAGCTGGATTAAACACTCGCCTCTCTAAGACCTCTCTAAATTGCCGCCTATCACTTAACGAGATGGCTGAGCATTTTAACATTCACCTCATGTGGGTGCCGGGACATAGTGACATTCCAGGGAATTGTGAAGCTGATTATCTCGCCAGGAGCGGTACGATCTCCACAAACCTCCCTAGTGGAGATCTTCCGCCTATGCCATTCGCTACAGCTAAACTCCTTTTAAAGAATCATACCATTAAAAACACCAACTCAAGATGGTCAGATGGCACTACGTGCCTCATTACAAAACAAATCTGGCCTAAACTTGATCTAAAACGTTGACTCTATCTTCTCAGAATGAACAGGTCATCCCTAAGGATTCTCATTGGCGTTATCACAGGACACTGTGCCATTGGCACTCACGCCTCAAGAATGGGACTCCCTCATAATGATTTCTGCAGAAGCAGAAGCATCTTCTCTGCACTTGTAGCACTCTCTCCTCTCGCAGGATGAAACACCTTGGAGCCTACTTCTTTAACGACTTGAGCGAATTGCACAACGTCGGCATCAATCAGTTAAAGAGCTTCGTTGAAAGCACTAAATGGTTTTTCAGATAAGGAACACAAGATCCGCGTGGTATCACAATGGGCCTAATTTGGCCTAAGTGTGACTATTTTCTACAGTCAGCCACTTCAACCTAACCTAACCTAGCTTCGACTTACCCAATTCCTCGGTGTCCATAGCGAAACAATCCCGATGGGCGTCGATTATGTCCTGCTCGCTGAGGTTTCCAACATCGAGCTCCGCCACCTCCAGATTCTTTCTTGAACTCCTTTGGCCTCCCGCCTCGACCCGAAGCACGTGCTGCATTGCCTGCTGTACACTGTCGACGATAGTAAGCTTCTTGTATGATTTTTCAATCTTGACCTGCGGTTGGTCCAAGAGATTTCGCCCAATGATCATTTGATAAGGCTGGGCTGTCATCTGGAACCACTAAAATCTCGCACCAAGCCGTTAGTTGATCTACGGAGACCTCAGCATACATGCGTCCTAGTGTGGTGCACCCTCCACCTCCGAATCCACTGAGAATCGTTTCACATGGGGCCTACTCCAGATTCCCAAGCTCCGAGTCCGATCTGCGCAGTGCTACGCAATCGCTACCCAGGTCAATAAACGCTGTCACTTTGCGCCCATTCATTGTCACTACTTTCATATACTCCGTCCTCTCTGTTCTCACCAGCATTTGACGCGGATTTGCTAGATTCCTTCCTAACCCAGTACTTGCTCTCCCCTCCGATGCTTGTGTTCGCTTCAGCGGACATTCTCTCTTATAATGTCCCGCCTGTTAGCATTGGTAGCACCGTACTTCACCTCTAACCTTTGCTGGTTGTCCAGACTCCAGTCATTCCGTTTCACGCTGTTTAGGCTTCTCCACTGAGCGCCGATTCCTGCCCTTTAGTCCTAGTACCCAGCGGATCTTCTGCAGAATGTCGTCAACGGATACAGGCTTTACCGCTCGGAATGCCTCCACGCATTTCGTATCCGCAATCCCTTGCGTGATGAACCACACCAGCGTACTCTCCTGGACTTGGCCTCGGGAAGTGATCGCCTTCATCGAAAACACATATTCCTCCAGATCTTCACCGGGCCTTTGCGTGCGTTCCCGTAGCCTATCGTGAACGTCCGCGTCATCCTCCGCTGACGGGAAGTTGCGTTGAATATCTCCCACCTTTCGCATTCAAGCTTTCGATGAGAGTCCGGTGAACGCTTTTGGGTCGAACTCCGGGATCATGACCGCCACGTCTAGGACCGTGTAACGGCTCCTCGCGCAGCATCCATCTACAGGCACTGAGACACTTACTTCTGGCACCTTGTACTGTGTCACACCCTGCGAACGGGACATCATCTCTACCATCATCATCTACCATCATCTCCTGGACTCGTTGCAACTCTTGGAGCTCGCTGGTTTCACCGACTCTGCCGCTCCCAGATGATTTCTGCGATGCCCCCGCCGTATTTGACTGCCCGTTTGCATTTTTCGCATCCCTGAGTCGCTGTAGCAGCTCCTCTTTTTGACCGCCCTGTTTCATCCCGTGTTGCTTCAGTTCCTCCCGCAACTCGTCCCTTGTCATCGCCCCATACTCCTCCGCAGACTCTTCTCCACTATCCATTGCAAAGCCGCACGCTAGTCGATCACGTCACCAACAAAAAAAAATAACCATAGAGCAGACCCGTTGAAACAAAAACAAAAAAAATTACGCGGCCAAATTTTCTCTCCCTTATTTTTTCCAATAGGACGGTCCACTAGTCCAATGCATTGGTAGCACCGTACTTCACCTCTAACCTTTGCTGGTTGTCCAGACTCCAGTCGTTCCGTTTCACGCTGTTTAGGCTTCTCCACTGAGCGCCGATTCCTGCCCTTTAGTCCTAGTACCCAGCGGATCTTCTGCAGAATGTCGTCAACGTCATGCCCCGACGATCCGGCTCGTCACGGTCAGCTACAAGCCGCATCACCTCTATCATCTCGATCAGCAAGGTCGACATCATCAGCTTCATCATCAGTGTTCGGGATGGACTCATCATCTTTGGCGCTCACTAGCCCTTCCGCCGGTAGTGCACACCATGGTTTAAGTTTACTTACACTCTATACCTGAACTTAGATGGTTTGCGGTATCGCAGATCATACCGTCGTTTCTGATCCCCCTGGCTCCTCTCGATGTTCTGCAGCGCTAACACTCTTCTTCGTCCCATCTCTTCTGGTTCGACTGTTTCTGACCTATCCAACTCCAACAGCAACTTATTACCTTGGATGTCCCTCGGCGTATAGACGAACAACAATTCATGTGGGCTCGCTTTTGTAGTGGTGCTCCTGGCGGTGCTTATCGCCCACTGAATGGTCCGCAGATGACCCGCCCAATCCTTCTTTGCAGAGTGTGCACACTTCAATGATACCAAAATTGTCCGGTTGCAACTTTCCATCTAGCCATTAGCTCTGGGAGTCCTCACCGCGGTCTTGACGTGCTGCACTACATTGTCCTCGCAGTACTGCTCAAACGCCTTCGAGGTGAACGCTGTTCCACGACCCGTCTCGGAACGCTAAAATAACCCGATACCTCGTTCATTACATTGAGCACCCCCTTTGAGTTGGCAGTCTTCACGGCTCGCAATACTACACACTTCGTAAAGCTGTCCACCATTGCTAGTACGTACCTAGTTCCGCCTTTCCCTCGAGTGAACGGTCCGAGGTGGTCGGTATCAAATGGTAAGGGCACCCGATCTGACACTATGGCTCTCCTTCGATCATTCCACCTTTTCTTTTGGCAAACGCGCAGTCGACACAACACTTGATGTATTCTCGCGTGAAGCTCCTCATCCTTGGAAACCAGAACGTTTCTAGTACTCGGATTAGTGTCTTTTGCTCCGCTAAATGGCCCTCGTTGCCATGACGACGAGAGCTTCAAAATTCGCCATCGTATCGAATGCGGCACCACCCATTTGGTTGGTACTCTTTCTGTAGCTGCCTTTTCTTTGCCGTTGATTCGGTCGACTTCATTTCTTTAATTATGGTCCGCAGCTTGAGGTCCTGCCACTGCATTGTCGCCAACCAATCGTCGTCCGTGATGTGTAGATTCAGCATAAATAAGGACGCCTCTTCAACGTTCTCCTCGTCCTCCACCGGATGACGACTGAGTGCGTCCACATATGCTTCTTTCCGCCCTGGTTGATGCACCGTCTCGAACGAGAACTCCTGCAACTTCAGCCACCACCTTCCCACTCGCGGGATTATCTTGGGTTTGTTCTGCGTTGCGATGATCGCCTCACAATCCGTCACCACCTTGAAGTTTCTCCCTAGCAGATACACTCGGAACCGCTCGAGACTGTTCACGATCGCCAGCACCTCCAGTTCGTAAGAGTGATACTTCCTTTCTTCCTCTGATAGCTTGCGGCTATAGAAAAGAACGGGGCGCAAGGTTGAGTCTTCCCTCGCTCGCTGAAACAGTATCCAAGCTAGCCCAACTGCCGATGCATCAGTGTGTACCTCGTGCTCACACTCAGGATCGAAAAGCACCAGGACCGGAAGATTGCTTAAGATACCCTTAAGCCGCTGAAAGGCCTCCTCTTTTCCTCCGGAAGAACCCAGTGAGACCCAAGAACCGTCGAACCTCATGGACTTTTCGAGGTTTCGGAAACTCCGTTATCGCGGTCGTCTTCCTCCGACTCGGTTTTATTCCGCCTTTGTCCACCTCGTACCCCAGGAACTCAATCCTCGTCTTGAAAAAGACGCATTTTCGCACATTCAAGGTTAAACCAAACTCCTGTAGTGTACTTAAAAATCTTCACAGCTTATCCAGACCTTCCTTCACTGTTTTGCTGGCAATGATGGTATCGTCCAGGTAAACTGCAACGTCATCCTTCAGCAACCGTGCCTTCACCGCGTTCATGCATGCTTGGAAATGCGCCGGAGCATTTACGGGTCCGAAGGGCATTCTGTTGAACTCGAAGCATCCCTCGTCGGTCGAAAATGGGGTATATTTCTTGCTTGCCGTTGGATTACTCCCACCTTCAATAACTCCTCCACTTTCTCCTTGACAACCTCCCGTTTAGCGAATGGGAGCCTATAAGGTTGCACACAAATTGGCTGGGATGATGACAGCTGGATTGAACACTCGCCTAGCTTCGACTCACCCAATTCCTCGGTGTCCATAGCGAAACAATCCCGATGGGCGTCGATTATGTCCTGCTACTCTTGCTTATGCTACTCGCCGAGGTTTCCAACATCGAGCTCTTCCATCTCCAGATTCTTTCTTAAACTCCTTTGGCCTCCCGCCTCGACCCGAAGCACTTGCTGCATTGCCTGCTGCACACTGTCGACGATAGTAAGCTTCTTGTATGATTTTTCAATCTTGACCTGCGGTTGGTCCAAGAGATTTCGCCCAATGATCATCTGATAAGGCTGGCTGTCATCTGGAACCACTAAAATCTCGCACCAAGCCGTTAGTTGAACTACGGAGACCTCAGCATACATGCGTCCTAGTGTGGTGCACCCTCCACCTCCGAATCCACTGAGAAATGTTTCACATGGGGCGTACTCCAGATTCCCAAGCTCCGAGTCCGATCTGCGCAGTGTTACGCAATCGCTACCCAGGTCAATAAACGCTGTCACTTTGCGCCCATTCACTGTCACTACTTTCATATACTCCATCCTCTCTGTTCTCACCAGCACTTGGCGCGGATTTGCTAGATTCCTTCCTAACCCAGTACTTGCTCTCCCCTCCGATGCTTGTGTTCGCTTCAGCGGACATTCTCTCTTATAATGTCCCGCCTGTTGGCATTGGTAGCACCGTACTTCACCTCTAACCTTTGCTGGTTGTCCAGACTCCAGTCGTTCCGTTTCATGCTGTTTAGGCTTCTCCACTGAGCGCCGATTCCTGCCCCTTAGTCCTTGTACACAGCGGATCTTCTCCAGAATGTCTTCAACGGATACCGACTTTACCGCTCGGAATGTCTCCACACATTCCGTATCCGCAATCCCTTGCGTGTTGTACCGCACCAGCGTACTCTCCTGGACTTGGCCTCGGGAAGTGATCGCCTTCATCGAAAACACATATTCCTCCAGATCTTCACCGGGCCTTTGCGTACGTTCCCGTGGCCTATCGTGCACGTCCGTGTCATCCTCCGCTGACGGGAAGTTGCGACAGAGTTCCCTGAAAAACTCGACCAGCGATTTCATCGTGGCACCTTGGCTCCACAGTTTAGCAGCCCCTACCAATCGCGACGTCGCCGCCACTCCGGTCGAACTCCGGGATCATGACCGCCACGTCTAGGACCGTGTAACGGCTCCTCGCGCAGCATCCATCTACAGGCACTGAGACACTTACTTCTGGCACCTTGTATTGTGTCACACCCTGCGAACGGGACATCATCTCTACCAGTTTCTCCTGGACTCGTTGCAACTCTTTTTTCTACGCTACACTCGGTCGCGATACTGGACGCTAGGGTCGTTCAACTAATGTTGATCCCACTTCTGATGTGTTAAACTAGAAACAACAAAAAACCGTTCTACCTTTCTAGTTCTTTATTCCGTATGTTCAATTACAATTCGTGGGCGAGACGCAATCACTTTGGCGGTCTGGTGGTTACACCCCTCTTTACCTTACATTCGGCCATCCTCAATTGATTGTTCCCCAACGATCCGGCTCGTCACGGTCAGCTACAACCGCAGCATCACCTCTATCATCTCGATCAGCAGGGTCGACATCATCAGCTTCATCATCAGTGTCCGGGATGGACTCATCATCTTTGGCGCTCACTAGCCCTTCCGCCGGTAGTGCACACCATGGTTTAAGTTTGTCGGAACTCATTACGGTGTGGAATCTGCTCTGGTTTCACTGTATACCTGAACTTAGATGGTTTGCGGTATCGCAGATCATACCGTCGCTTCTGATCCCCCTGGCTCCTCTCGATATTCTGCAGCGCTAACACTCTTCTTCGTCCCATCTCTTCTGGTTCGACTGTTTCTGACCTATCCAACTCCAACAGCAACTTATTACCTTGGATGTCCCTCGGCGTATAGACGAACAACAATTCATGTGGGCTCGCTTTTGTAGTGGTGCTCCTGGCGGTGCTTATCGCCCACTGAATGGTCCGCAGATGACCCGCCCAATCCTTCTTTGCAGAGTGTGCACACTTCAATGATACCAAAATTGTCCGGTTGCAACTTTCCATCTAGCCATTAGCTCTGGGAGTCCTCACCGCGGTCTTGACGTGCTGCACTACATTGTCCTCGCAGTACTGCTCAAACGCCTTCGAGGTGAACGCTGTTCCACGACCCGTCTCGGAACGCTAAAATAACCCGATACCTCGTTCATTACATTGAGCACCCCCTTTGAGTTGGCAGTCTTCACGGCTCGCAATACTACATACTTCGTAAAGCTGTCCACCATTGCTAGTACGTACCTAGTTCCGCCTTTCCCTCGAGTGAACGGTCCGAGGTGGTCGAGATGCACGGTATCAAATGGTAAGGGCACCCGATCTGACACTATGGCTCTCCTTCGATCATTCCACCTTTTCTTTTGGCAAACGCGCAGTCGACACAACACTTGATGTATTCTCGCGTGAAGCTCCTCATCCTTGGAAACCAGAACGTTTCTAGTACTCGGATCAGTGTCTTTTGCTCCGCTAAATGGCCCTCGTTGCCATGACGACGAGAGCTTCAAAATTCGCCATCGTATCGAATGCGGCACCACCCATTTGGTTGGTACTCTTTCTGTAGCTGCCTTTTCTTTGCCGTTGATTCGGTCGACTTCATTTCTTTAATTATGGTCCGCAGCTTGAGGTCCTGCCACTGCATTGTCGCCAACCAATCGTCGTCCGTGATCTGTAGATTCAGCACAAATAAGGGCGCCTCTTCAACGTTCTCCTCGTCCTCCACCGGATGACGACTGAGTGCGTCCACATGTGCTTCTTTCCGCCCTGGTTGATGCACCGTCTCGAACGAGAACTCCTGCAACTTCAGCCACCACCTTCCCACTCGCGGGATTATCTTGGGTTTGTTCTGCGTTGCGATGATCGCCTCACAATCCGTCACCATCTTGAAGTTTCTCCCTAGCAGATACACTCGGAACCGCTCGAGACTGTTCACGATCGCCAGCACCTCCAGTTCGTAAGAGTGATACTTCCTTTCATCCTCTGATAGCTTGCGGCTATAGAACAGAACGGGGCGCAAGGTTGAGTCTTCCCTCGCTCGCTGAAACAATATCCCGGCTAGCCCAACTGCCGATGCATCAGTGTGTACCTCGTGCTCACACTCAGGATCGAAAAGCACCAGGACCGGAAGATTGCTTAAGATACCCTTAAGCCGCTGAAAGGCCTCCTCTTTTTGGGTAGCCCATACGAATACCTGGTCAACCTTCGTCAGATCCGTCAGTGGTATCGCCACTCGGGCATAGTCCCTCACAAACTTCCGGAAGAACCCAGTGAGACCCAAGAACCGTCGAACCTCATGGACTTTTCGAGGTTTCGGAAACTCCGTTATCGCGGTCGTCTTCCTCCGACTCGGTTTTATTCCGCCTTTGTCCACCTCGTACCCCAGGAACTCAATCCTCGTCTTGAAAAAGACGCATTTTCGCACATTCAAGGTTAAACCAAACTCCTGTAGTGTACTTAAAAATCTTCACAGCTTATCCAGACCTTCTTCCACTGTTTTGCTGGCAATGATGGTATCGTCCGATGCCTTCACCGCGTTCATGCATGCTTGGAAATGCGCCGGAGCATTTACGGGTCCGAAGGGCATTCTGTTGAACTCGAAGCATCCCTCGTCGGTCGAAAATGGGGTATATTTCTTGCTTGCCGTTGGATTACTCCCACCTTCAATAACTCCTCCACTTTCTCCTTGACAGCCTCCCGTTTAGTGAATGGGAGCCTATAAGGTTCCACACAAATTGGCTGGGATGATGACAGCTGGATTAAACACTCGCCTCTCTAAGACCTCTCTAAATTGCCGCCTATCACTTAACGAGATGGCTGAGCATTTTAACATTCAACTCATGTGGGTGCCGGGACATAGTGACATTCCAGGGAATTGTGAAGCTGATTATCTCCCCAGGAGCGGTACGATCTCCACAAACCTCCCTAGTGGAGATCTTCCGCCTATGCCATTCGCTACAGCTGAACTCCTTTTAAAGAATCATACCATTAAAAACACCAACTCAAGATGGTCAGATGGCACTACGTGCCTCATTACAAAACAAATCTGGCCTAAACTTGATCTAAAACGTTGACTCTATCTTCTCAGAATGAACAGGTCATCCCTAAGGATTCTCATTGGCGTTATCACAGGACACTGTGCCATTGGCACTCACGCCTCAAGAATGGGACTCCCTCATAATGATTTCTGCAGAAGCAGAAGCATCTTCTCTGCACTTGTAGCGCTCTCTCCTCTCGCAGGATGAAACACCTTGGAGCCTACTTCTTTAACGACTTGAGCGAATTGCACAACGTCGGCATCAATCAGTTAAAGAGCTTCGTTGAAAGCACTAAATGGTTTTTCGGATAAGGAACACAAGATCCGCGTGGTATCACAATGGGCCTAATTTGGCCTAAGTGTGACTATTTTCTACAGTCAGCCACTTCAACCTAACCTAACCTAGCTTCGACTTACCCAATTCCTCGGTGTCCATAGCGAAACAATCCCGATGGGCGTCGATTATGTCCTGCTCGCTGAGGTTTCCAACATCGAGCTCCGCCACCTCCAGATTCTTTCTTGAACTCCTTTGGCCTCCCGCCTCGACCCGAAGCACGTGCTGCATTGCCTGCTGTACACTGTCGACGATAGTAAGCTTCTTGTATGATTTTTCAATCTTGACCTGCGGTTGGTCCAAGAGATTTCGCCCAATGATCATTTGATAAGGCTGGCTGTCATCTGGAACCACTAAAATCTCGCACCAAGCCGTTAGTTGATCTACGGAGACCTCAGCATACATGCGTCCTAGTGTGGTGCACCCTCCACCTCCGAATCCACTGAGAATCGTTTCACATGGGGCCTACTCCAGATTCCCAAGCTCCGAGTCCGATCTGCGCAGTGCTACGCAATCGCTACCCAGGTCAATAAACGCTGTCACTTTGCGCCCATTCATTGTCACTACTTTCATATACTCCGTCCTCTCTGTTCTCACCAGCATTTGACGCGGATTTGCTAGATTCCTTCCTAACCCAGTACTTGCTCTCCCCTCGGATGCTTGTGTTCGCTTCAGCGGACATTTTTTTTTATAATGTCCCGCCTGTTGGCATTGGTAGCACCGTACTTCACCTCTAACCTTTGCTGGTTGTCCAGACTCCAGTCATTCCGTTTCACGTTGTTTAGGTTTCTCCACTGAGCGCCGATTCCTGCCCTTTAGTCCTAGTACCCAGCGGATCTTCTGCAGAATGTCGTCAACGGATACCGGCTTTACCGCTCGGAATGCCTCCACGCATTTCGAAGCCGCAATCCCTTGCGTGATGTACCGCACCAGCGTACTCTCCTGGACTTGGCCTCGGGAAGTGATCGCCTTCATCGAAAACACATATTCCTCCAGATCTTCACCGGGCCTTTGCGTACGTTCCCGTGGCCTATCGTGCACGTCCGTGTCATCCTCTGCTGACGGGAAGTTGCGTTGAATATCTCCCACCTTTCGCATTCAAGCTTTCGATGAGAGTCCGGTGAACGCTTTTGGGTCGAACTCCGGGATCATGACCTAGACGTGGCGGTCATGATCCCGGAGACCGTGTAACGGCTCCTCGCGCAGCATCCATCTACAGGCACTGAGACACTTACTTCTGGCACCTTGTACTGTGTCACACCCTGCGAACGGGACATCATCTCTACCATCATCATCTACCATCATCTCCGGACTCGTTGCAACTCTTGGAGCTCGCTTGTTTCACCGACTCTGCCGCTCCCAGATGATTTCTGCGATGCCCCCGCCGTATTTGACTGCCCGTTTGCATTTTTCGCATCCCTGAGTCGCTGTAGCAGCTCCTCTTTTTGGCCGCCCTGTTTCATCCCGTGTTGCTTCAGTTCCTCCCGCAACTCGTCCCTTGTCATCGCCCCATACTCCTCCGCAGACTCTTCTCCACTATCCATTGCAAAGCCGCACGCTAGTCGATCACGTCACCAACAAAAAAAAATAACCATCAAGCAGACCCGTTGAAACAAAAACAAACAAAATTACGCGGGCAAATTTTCTCTCCCTTATTTTTTCCAATAGGACGGTCCACTAGTCCAATGCACCGCGAAACTTCGCACACCAAAAAAAAACTGTTCTTTTCTTTTTTTTTACACTGCACTCGGTCGCGATACTGGACGCTAGGGTCGTTCAACTAATGTTGATCCCACTTCTGATGTGTTAAACTAGAAACAAAAAAAAACCGTTCTACTTTTCTAGTTCTTTATTCCGTATGTTCAATTACAATTCGTGGGCGAGATGCAATCACTTTGGCGGTCTGGTGGTTACTGTTTCCCATCTCGTCGTCGACGGCTTGCACACCCCTCTTTACCTTACATTCGGCCATCCTCAATTGATCATGCCCCGACGATCCGGCTCGTCACGGTCAGCTACAACCGCAGCATCACCTCTATCATCTCGATCAGCAAGGTCGACATCATCAGCTCCATCATCAGTGTCCGGGATGGACTCATCATCTTTGGCGCTCACTAGCCCTTCCGCCGGTAGTGCACACCATGGTTTAAGTTTACTTACACTGTATACCTGAACTTAGATGGTTTGCGGTATCGCAGATCATACCGTCGTTTCTGATCCCCCTGGCTCCTCTCGATGTTCTGCAGCGCTAACACTCTTCTTCGTCCCATCTCTTCTGGTTCGACTGTTTCTGACCTATCCAACTCCAACAGCAACTTATTACCTTGGATGTCTCTCGGCGTATAGACGAACAACAATTCATGTGGGCTCGCTTTTGTAGTGGTGCTCCTGGCGGTGCTTATCGCCCACTGAATGGTCCGCAGATGACCCGCCCAATCTTTCTTTGCAGAGTGTGCACACTTCAATGATACCAACATTGTCCGGTTGCAGCTTTCCATCTGGCCATTAGCTCTGGGAGTCCTCACCGCGGTCTTGACGTGCTGCACTACATTGTCCTCGCAGTACTGTTCAAACGCCTTCGAGGTGAACGCTGTTCCACGACCCGTCTCGGAACGCTAAAGTAACCCGATTCCTCGTTCATTACATTGAGCACCCCCTTTGAGTTGGCAGTCTTCACGGCTCGCAATACTACACACTTCGTAAAGCTGTCCACCATTGCTAGTACGTACCTAGTTCCGCCTTTCCCTCGAGTGAACGGTCCGAGGGGGTCGGTATCAAATGGTAAGGGCACCCGATCTGACACTATGGCTCTCCTTCGATCATTCCACCTTTTCTTTTGGCAAACGCGCAGTCGACACAACACTTGATGTATTCTCGCGTGAAGCTCCTCATCCTTGGAAACCAGAACGTTTCTAGTACTCGGATCAGTGTCTTTTGCTCCGCTAAATGGCCCTCGTTGCCATGACGACGAGAGCTTCAAAATTCGCCATCGTATCGAATGCGGCACCACCCATTTGGTTGGTACTCTTTCTGTAGCTGCCTTTTCTTTGCCGTTGATTCGGTCGACTTCATTTCTTTAATTATGGTCCGCAGTTTGAGGTCCTGCCACTGCATTGTCGCCAACCAATCGTCGTCCGTGATGTGTAGATTCAGCATAAATAAGGACGCCTCTTCAACGTTCTCCTCGTCCTCCACCGGATGACGACTGAGTGCGTCCACATATGCTGCTTTCCGCCCTGGTTGATGCACCGTCTCGAACGAGAACTCCTGCAACTTCAGCCACCACCTTCCCACTCGCGGGATTATCTTGGGTTTGTTCTGCGTTGCGATGATCGCCTCACAATCCGTCACCACCTTGAAGTTTCTCCCTAGCAGATACACTCGGAACCGCTCGAGACTGTTCACGATCGCCAGCACCTCCAGTTCGTAAGAGTGATACTTCCTTTCTTCCTCTGATAGCTTGCGGCTATAGAACAGAACGGGGCGCAAGGTTGAGTCTTCCCTCGCTCGCTGAAACAATATCCCGGCTAGCCCAACTGCCGATGCATCAGTGTGTACCTCGTGCTCACACTCAGGATCGAAAAGCACCAGGACCGGAAGATTGCTTAAGATACCCTTAAGCCGCTGAAATCCTCTTTTTGGGTAGCCCATACGAATACCTGATCAACCTTCGTCAGATCCGTCAGTGGTATCGCCACTCGGGCATAGTCCCTCACAAACTTCCGGAAGAACCCAGTGAGACCCAAGAACCGTCGAACCTCATGGACTTTTCGAGTTTTCGGAAACTCCGTTATCGCGGTCGTCTTCCTCCGACTCGGTTTTATTCCGCCTTTGTCCACCTCGTACCCCAGGAACTCAATCCTCGTCTTGAAAAAGACGCATTTTCGCACATTCAAGGTTAAACCAAACTCCTGTAGTGTACTTAAAAATCTTCACAGCTTATCCAGACTTTCTTCCACTGTTTTGCTGGCAATGATGGTATCGTCCAGGTAAACTGCAACATCATCCTTCAGCAACCGTGCCTTCACCGCGTTCATGCATGCTTGGAAATGCGCCGGAGCATTTACGGGTCCGAAGGGCATTCTGTTGAACTCGAAGCATCCCTCGTCGGTCGAAAATGGGGTATATTTCTTGCTTGCCGTTGGATTACTCCCACCTTCAATAACTCCTCCACTTTCTCCTTGACAGCCTCCCGTTTAGTGAATGGGAGCCTATAAGGTTCCACACAAATTGGCTGGGATGATGACAGCTGGATTAAACACTCGCCTCTCTAAGACCTCTCTAAATTGCCGCCTATCACTTAACGAGATGGCTGAGCATTTTAACATTCACCTCATGTGGGTGCCGGGACAAAGTGACATTCCAGGGAATTGTGAAGCTGATTATCTCGCCAGGAGCGGTACGATCTCCACAAACCTCCCTAGTGGAGATCTTCCGCCTATGCCATTCGCTACAGCTAAACTCCTTTTAAAGAATCATACCATTAAAAACACCAACTCAAGATGGTCAGATGGCACTACGTGCCTCATTACAAAACAAATCTGGCCTAAACTTGATCTAAAACGTTGACTCTATCTTCTCAGAATGAACAGGTCATCCCTAAGGATTCTCATTGGCGTTATCACAGGACACTGTGCCATTGGCACTCACGCCTCAAGAATGGGACTCCCTCATAATGATTTCTGCAGAAGCAGAAGCATCTTCTCTGCACTTGTAGCGCTCTCTCCTCTCGCAGGATGAAACACCTTGGAGCCTACTTCTTTAACGACTTGAGCGAATTGCACAACGTCGGCATCAATCAGTTAAAGAGCTTCGTTGAAAGCACTAAATGGTTTTTCGGATAAGGAACACAAGGTCCGCGTGGTATCACAATGGGCCTAATTTGGCCTAAGTGTGACTATTTTCGACTAGCTTCGACTTACCCAATTCCTCGGTGTCCATAGCGAAACAATCCCGATGGGCGTCGATTATGTCCTGCTACTCTTGCTTATGCTGCTCGCTGAGGTTTCCAACATCGAGCTCCGCCACCTCCAGATTCTTTCTTGAACTCCTTTGACCTCCCGCCTCGACGCACGTGCTGCATTGCCTGCTGTACACTGTCGACGATAGTAAGCTTCTTGTATGATTTTTCAATCTTGACCTGCGGTTGGTCCAAGAGATTTCGCCCAATGATCATTTGATAAGGCTGGCTGTCATCTGGAACCACTAAAATCTCGCACCAAGCCGTTAGTTGATCTACGGAGACCTCAGCATACATGCGTCCTAGTGTGGTGCACCCTCCACCTCCGAATCCACTGAGAATCGTTTCACATGGGACCTACTCCAGATTCCCAAGCTCCGAGTCCGATCTGCGCAGTGCTACGCAATCGCTACCCAGGTCAATAAACGCTGTCACTTTGCGCCCATTCACTGTCACTACTTTCATATACTCCGTCCTCTCTGTTCTCATCAGCACTTGGCGCGGATTTGCTAGATTCCTTCCTAACCCAGTACTTGCTCTCCCCTCCGATGCTTGTGTTCGCTTCAGCGGACATTCTCTCTTAAAATGTCCCGCCTGTTGGCATTGGTAGCACCGTACTTCACCTCTAACCTTTGCTGGTTGTCCAGACTCCAGTCATTCCGTTTCACGCTGTTTAGGCTTCTCCACTGAGCGCCGATTCCTGCCCCTTAGTCCTAGTACCCAGCGGATCTTCTGCAGAATGTCGTCAACGGATACCGGCTTTACCGCTCGGAATGCCTCCACGCATTTCGTATCCGCAATCCCTTGCGTGATGAAGCACACCAGCGTACTCTCCTGGACTTGGCCTCGGGAAGTGATCGCCTTCATCGGAAACACATATTCCTCCAGATCTTCACCGGGCCTTTGCGTACGTTCCCGTGGCCTATCGTGCACGTCCGTGTCATCCTCCGCTGACGGGAAGTTGCGTTGAATATCTCCCACCTTTCGCATTCAAGCTTTCGATGAGAGTCCGGTGAACGCTTTTGGGTCGAACTCCGGGATCATGACCGCCACGTCTAGGACCGTGTAACGGCTCCTCGCGCAGCATCCATCTACAGGCACTGAGACACTTACTTCTGGCACCTTGTACTGTGTCACACCCTGCGAACGTGACATCATCTCTACCATCATCATCTACCATCATCTCCTGGACTCGTTGCAACTCTTGGAGCTCGCTTGTTTCACCGACTCTGCCGCTCCCAGATGATTTCTGCGATGCCCCCGCCGTATTTGACTGCCCGTTTGCATTTTTCGCATCCCTGAGTCGCTGTAGCAGCTCCTCTTTTTGGCCGCCCTGTTTCATCCCGTGTTGCTTCAGTTCCTCCCGCAACTCGTCCCTTGTCATCGCTCCATACTCCTCCGCAGACTCTTCTCCACTATCCATTGCAAAGCCGCACTCTAGTCGATCACGTCACCAACAAAAAAAAATAACCATCAAGCAGACCCGTTGAAACAAAAACAAACAAAATTACGCGGGCAAATTTTCTCTCCCTTATTTTTTCCAATAGGACGGTCCACTAGTCCAATGCACCGCGAAACTTCGCACACCAAAAAAAACTGTTCTTTTCTTTTTTTTTACACTGCACTCGGTCGCGATACTGGACGCTAGGGTCGTTCAACTAATGTTGATCCCACTTCTGATGTGTTAAACTAGAAACAAAAAAAACCGTTCTACTTTTCTAGTTCTTTATTCCGTATGTTTAATTACAATTCGTAGGCGAGATGCAATCACTTTGGCGGTCTGGTGGTTACTGTTTCCCATCTCGTCGTCGACGGCTTGCACACCCCTCTTTACCTTACATTCGGCCATCCTCAATTGATCATGCCCCGACGATCCGGCTCGTCACGGTCAGCTACAACCGCAGCATCACCTCTATCATCTCGATCAGCAAGGTCGACATCATCAGCTCCATCATCAGTGTCCGGGATGGACTCATCATCTTTGGCGCTCACTAGCCCTTCCGCCGGTAGTGCACACCATGGTTTAAGTTTACTTACACTATATACCTGAACTTAGATGGTTTGCGGTATCGCAGATCATACCGTCGTTTCTGATCCCCCTGGCTCCTCTCGATGTTCTGCAGCGCTAACACTCTTCTTCGTCCCATCTCTTCTGGTTCGACTGTTTCTGACCTATCCAACTCCAACAGCAACTTTTTACCTTGGATGTCTCTCGGCGTATAGACGAACAACAATTCATGTGGGCTCGCTTTTGTAGTGGTGCTCCTGGCGGTGCTTATCGCCCACTGAATGGTCCGGAGTCCTCACCGCGGTCTTGACGTGCTGCACTACATTGTCCTCGCAGTACTGCTCAAACGCCTTCGAGGTGAACGCTGTTCCACGACCCGTCTCGGAACGCTAAAGTAACCCGATTCCTCGTTCATTACATTGAGCACCCCCTTTGAGTTGGCAGTCTTCACGGCTCGCAATACTACACACTTCGTAAAGCTGTCCACCATTGCTAGTACGTACCTAGTTCCGCCTTTCCCTCGAGTGAACGGTCCGAGGTGGTCGGTATCAAATGGTAAGGGCACCCGATCTGACACTATGGCTCTCCTTCGATCATTCCACCTTTTCTTTTGGCAAACGCGCAGTCGACACAACACTTGATGTATTCTCGCGTGAAGCTCCTCATCCTTGGAAACCAGAACGTTTCTAGTACTCGGATCAGTGTCTTTTGCTCCGCTAAATGGCCCTCGTTGCCATGACGACGAGAGCTTCAAAATTCGCCATCGTATCGAATGCGGCACCACCCATTTGGTTGGTACTCTTTCTGTAGCTGCCTTTTCTTTGCCGTTGATTCGGTCGACTTCATTTCTTTAATTATGGTCCGCAGCTTGAGGTCCTGCCACTGCATTGTCGCCAACCAATCGTCGTCCGTGATGTGTAGATTCAGCATAAATACGGACGCCTCTTCAACGTTCTCCTCGTCCTCCACCGGATGACGACTGAGTGCGTCCACATATGCTTCTTTCCGCCCTGGTTGATGCACCGTCTCGAACGTGAACTCCTGCAACTTCAGCCACCACCTTCCCACTCGCGGGATTATCTTGGGTTTGTTCTGCGTTGCGATGATCGCCTCACAATCCGTCACCACCTTGAAGTTTCTCCCTAGCAGATACACTCGGAACCGCTCGAGACTGTTCACGATCGCTAGCACCTCCAGTTCGTAAGAGTGATACTTCCTTTCTTCCTCTGATAGCTTGCGGCTATAGAACAGAACGGGGCGCAAGGTTGAGTCTTCCCTCGCTCGCTGAAACAATATCCCGGCTAGCCCAACTGCCGATGCATCAGTGTGTACCTCGTGCTCACACTCAGGATCGAAAAGCACCAGGACCGGAAGATTGCTTAAGATACCCTTAAGCCGCTGAAAGGCCTCCTCTTTTTGGGTAGCCCATACGAATACCTGATCAACCTTCGTCAGATCCGTCAGTGGTATCGCCACTCGGGCATAGTCCCTCACAAACTTCCGGAAGAACCCAGTGAGACCCAAGAACCGTCGAACCTCATGGACTTTTCGAGGTTTCGGAAACTCCGTTATCGCGGTCGTCTTCCTCCGACTCGGTTTTATTCCGCCTTTGTCCACCTCGTACCCCAGGAACTCAATCCTCGTCTTGAAAAAGACGCATTTTCGCACATTCAAGGTTAAACCAAACTCCTGTAGTGTACTTAAAAATCTTCACAGCTTATCCAGACTTTCTTCCACTGTTTTGCTGGCAATGATGGTATCGTCCAGGTAAACTGCAACATCATCCTTCAGCAACCGTGCCTTCACCGCGTTCATGCATGCTTGGAAATGCGCCGGAGCATTTACGGGTCCGAAGGGCATTCTGTTGAACTCGAAGCATCCCTCGTCGGTCGAAAATGGGGTATATTTCTTGCTTGCCGTTGGATTACTCCCACCTTCAATAACTCCTCCACTTTCTCCTTGACAACCTCCCGTTTAGCGAATGGGAGCTTATAAGGTTGCACACAAATTGGCTGGGATGATGACAGCTGGATTGAACACTCGCCTAGCTTCGACTCACCCAATTCCTCGGTGTCCATACGAAACAATCCCGATGGGCGTCGATTATGTCCTGCTACTCTTGCTTATGCTGCTCGCCGAGGTTTCCAACATCGAGCTCCGCCACCTCCAGATTCTTTCTTGAACTCCTTTGGCCTTCCGCCTCGACCCGAAGCACGTGCTGCATTGCCTGCTGTACACTGTCGACGATAGTAAGCTTCTTGTATGATTTTTCAATCTTGACCTGCGGTTGGTCCAAGAGATTTCGCCCAATGATCATCTGATAAGGCTGGCTGTCATCTGGAACCACTAAAATCTCGCACCAAGCCGTTAGTTGATCTACGGAGACCTCAGCATACATGCGTCCTAGTGTGGTGCACCCTCCACCTCCGAATCCACTGAGAAATGTTTCACATGGGGCGTACTCCACATTCCCAAGCTCCGCATCCGATCTGCGCAGTGTTATGCAATCGCTACCCAGGTCAATAAACGCTGTCACTTTGCGCCCATTCACTGTCACTACTTTCATATACTCCATCCTCTCTGTTCTCACCGGCATTTGGCACGGATTTGCTAGATTCCTTCCTAACCCAGTACTTGCTCTCCCCTACGATGCTTGTGTTCGCTTCAGCGGACATTCTCTCTTATAATGTCCCGCCTGTTGGCATTGGTAGCAACGTTCTTCGCCTCTAACTTTTGCTGGTTGTCCAGACTCCAGTCGTTTCGTTTCACGCTGTTTAGGCTTCTCCACTGAGCGCCGATTCCTGCCCCTTAGTCCTTGTACACAGCGGATCTTCTCCAGAATGTCTTCAACGGATACCGACTTTACCGCTCGGAATGTCTCCACGCATTCCGTATCCGCAATCCCTTGCGTGATGTACCGCACCAGCGTACTCTCCTGGACTTGGCCTCGGGAAGTGATCGCCTTCATCGGAAACACATATTCCTCCAGATCTTCACCGGGCCTTTGCGTACGTTCCCGTGGCCTATCGTGCACGTCCGTGTCATCCTCCGCTGACGGGAAGTTGCGACAGAGTTCCCTGAAAAACTCGACCAGCGATTCCATCGTGGCACCTTGGCTCCACAGTTTAGCAGCCCCTACCAATCGCGACGTCGCCGCCACTCCGGTCGAACTCCGGGATCATGACCGCCACGTCTAGGACCGTGTAACGGCTCCTCGCGCAGCATCCATCTACAGGCACTGAGACACTTACTTCTGGCACCTTGTATTGTGTCACACCCTGCGAACGGGACATCATCTCTACCAGTTTCTCCTGGACTCGTTGCAACTCTTTTTTCTACGCTACACTCGGTCGCGATACTGGACGCTAGGGTCGTTCAACTAATGTTGATCCCACTTCTGATGTGTTAAACTAGAAACAACAAAAAACCGTTCTACTTTTCTAGTTCTTTATTCCGTATGTTCAATTACAATTCGTGGGCGAGACGCAATCACTTTGGCGGTCTGGTGGTTACTGTTTCCCATCTAGTCGTCGACGGCTTACACACCCCTCTTTACCTTACATTCGGCCATCCTCAATTGATTGTTCCCCAACGATCCGGCTCGTCACGGTCAGCTACAACCGCAGCATCACCTCTATCATCTCGATCAGCAGGGTCGACATCATCAGCTTCATCATCAGTGTCCGGGATGGACTCATCATCTTTGGCGCTCACTAGCCCTTCCGCCGGTAGTGCACACCATGGTTTAAGTTTACTTACACTCTATACCTGAACTTAGATGGTTTGCGGTATCGCAGATCATACCGTCGTTTCTGATCCCCCTGGCTCCTCTCGATGTTCTGCAGCGCTAACACTCTTCTTCGTCCCATCTCTTCTGGTTCGACTGTTTCTGACCTATTCAACTCCAACAGCAACTTATTACCTTGGATGTCTCTCGGCGTATAGACGAACATTTCATGTGGGCTCGCTTTTGTAGTGGTGCTCCTGGCGGTGCTTATCGCCCACTGAATGGTCCGCAGATGACCCGCCCAATCCTTCTTTGCAGAGTGTGCACACTTCAATGATACCAAAATTGTCCGGTTGCAGCTTTCCATCTGGCCATTAGCTCTGGGAGTCCTCACCGCGGTCTTGACGTGCTGCACTACATTGTCCTCGCAGTACTGTTCAAACGCCTTCGAGGTGAACGCTGTTCCACGACCCGTCTCGGAACGCTAAAGTAACCCGATACCTCGTTCATTACATTGAGCACCCCCTTTGAGTTGGCAGTCTTCACGGCTCGCAATACTACACACTTCGTAAAGCTGTCCACTATTGCTAGTACGTACCTAGTTCCGCCTTTCCCTCGAGTGAACGGTCCGAGGTGGTCGGTATCAAATGGTAAGGGCACCCGATCTGACACTATGGCTCTCCTTCGATCATTCCACCTTTTCTTTTGGCAAACGCGCAGTCGACACAACACTTGATGTATTCTCGCGTGAAGCTCCTCATCCTTGGAAACCAGAACGTTTCTAGTACTCGGATCAGTGTCTTTTGCTCCGCTAAATGGCCCTCTTTGCCATGACGACGAGAGCTTCAAAATTCGCCATCGTATCGAATGCGGCACCACCCATTTGGTTGGTACTCTTTCTGTAGCTGCCTTTTCTTTGCCGTTGATTCGGTCGACTTCATTTCTTTAATTACGGTCCGCAGCTTGAGGTCCTGCCACTGCATTGTCGCCAACCAATCGTCGTCCGTGATGTGTAGATTCAGCATAAATAAGGACGCCTCTTCAACGTTCTCCTCGTCCTCCACCGGATGACGACTGAGTGCGTCCACATATGCTTCTTTCCGCCCTGGTTGATGCACCGTCTCGAACGAGAACTCCTGCAACTTCAGCCACCACCTTCCCACTCGCGGGATTATCTTGGGTTTGTTCTGCGTTGCGATGATCGCCTCACAATCCGTCACCACCTTGAAGTTTCTCCCTAGCAGATACACTCGGAACCGCTCGAGACTGTTCACGATCGCCAGCACCTCCAGTTCGTAAGAGTGATACTTCCTTTCTTCCTCTGATAGCTTGCGGCTATAGAACAGAACGGGGCGCAAGGTTGAGTCTTCCCTCGCTCGCTGAAACAATATCCCGGCTAGCCCAACTGCCGATGCATCAGTGTGTACCTCGTGTTCACACTCAGGATCGAAAAGCACCAGGACCGGAAGATTGCTTAAGATACCCTTAAGCCGCTGAAAGGCCTCCTCTTTTTGGGTAGCCCATACGAATACCTGATCAACCTTCGTCAGATCCGTCAGTGGTATCGCCACTCGGGCATAGTCCCTCACAAACTTCCGGAAGAACCCAGTGAGACCCAAGAACCGTCGAACCTCATGGACTTTTCGAGGTTTCGGAAACTCCGTTATCGCGGTCGTCTTCCTCCGACTCGGTTTTATTCCGCCTTTGTCCACCTCGTACCCCAGGAACTCAATCCTCGTCTTGAAAAAGACGCATTTTCGCACATTCAAGGTTAAACCAAACTCCTGTAGTGTACTTAAAAATCTTCACAGCTTATCCAGACCTTCCTTCACTGTTTTGCTGGCAATGATGGTATCGTCCAGGTAAACTGCAACATCATCCTTCAGCAACCGTGCCTTCACCGCGTTCATGCATGCTTGGAAATGCGCCGGAGCATTTACGGGTCCGAAGGGCATTCTGTTGAACTCGAAGCATCCCTCGTCGGTCGAAAATGGGGTATATTTCTTGCTTGCCGTTGGATTACTCCCACCTTCAATAACTCCTCCACTTTCTCCTTGACAACCTCCCGTTTAGCGAATGGGAGCTTATAAGGTTGCACACAAATTGGCTGGGATGATGACAGCTGGATTGAACACTCGCCTAGCTTCGACTCACCCAATTCCTCGGTGTCCATAGCGAAACAATCCCGATGGGCGTCGATTATGTCCTGCTACTCTTGCTTATGCTGCTCGCCGAGGTTTCCAACATCGAGCTCCGCCACCTCCAGATTCTTTCTTGAACTCCTTTGGCCTTCCGCCTCGACCCGAAGCACGTGCTGCATTGCCTGCTGTACACTGTCGACGATAGTAAGCTTCTTGTATGATTTTTCAATCTTGACCTGCGGTTGGTCCAAGAGATTTCGCCCAATGATCATCTGATAAGGCTGGCTGTCATCTGGAACCACTAAAATCTCGCACCAAGCCGTTAGTTGATCTACGGAGACCTCAGCATACATGCGTCCTAGTGTGGTGCACCCTCCACCTCCGAATCCACTGAGAAATGTTTCACATGGGGCGTACTCCACATTCCCAAGCTCCGCATCCGATCTGCGCAGTGTTATGCAATCGCTACCCAGGTCAATAAACGCTGTCACTTTGCGCCCATTCACTGTCACTACTTTCATATACTCCATCCTCTCTGTTCTCACCAGCATTTGACGCGGATTTGCTAGATTCCTTCCTAACCCAGTACTTGCTCTCCCCTCGGATGCTTGTGTTCGCTTCAGCAGACATTCTCTCTTATAATGTCCCGCCTGTTGGCATTGGTAGCACCGTACTTCACCTCTAACCTTTGCTGGTTGTCCAGACTCCAGTCATTCCGTTTCACGCTGTTTAGGTTTCTCCACTGAGCGCCGATTCCTGCCCTTTAGTCCTAGTACCCAGCGGATCTTCTGCAGAATGTCGTCAACGGATACCGGCTTTACCGCTCGGAATGCCTCCACGCATTTCGTATCCGCAATCCCTTGCGTGATGTACCGCACCAGCGTACTCTCCTGGACTTGGCCTCGGGAAGTGATCGCCTTCATCGAAAACACATATTCCTCCAGATCTTCACCGGGCCTTTGCGTACGTTCCCGTGGCCTATCGTGCACGTCCGTGTCATCCTCCGCTGACGGGAAGTTGCGACAGAGTTCCCTGAAAAACTCGACCAGCGATTTCATCGTGGCACCCTGGCTCCACAGTTTAGCAGCCCCTACCAATCGCGACGTCGTCGCCACTCCGGTCGAACTCCGGGATCATGACCGCCACGTCTAGGACCGTGTAACGGCTCCTCGCGCAGCATCCATCTACAGGCACTGAGACACTTACTTCTGGCACCTTGTATTGTGTCACACCCTGCGAACGGGACATCATCTCTACCAGTTTCTCCTGGACTCGTTGCAACTCTTTTTTCTACGCTACACTCGGTCGCGATACTGGACGCTAGGGTCGTTCAACTAATGTTGATCCCACTTCTGATGTGTTAAACTAGAAACAACAAAAAACCGTTCTACTTTTCTAGTTCTTTATTCCGTATGTTCAATTACAATTCGTGGGCGAGACGCAATCACTTTGGCGGTCTGGTGGTTACTGTTTCTCATCTAGTCGTCGACGGCTTACACACCCCTCTTTACCTTACATTCGGCCATCCTCAATTGATTGTTCCCCAACGATCCGGCTCGTCACGGTCAGCTACAACCGCAGCATCACCTCTATCATCTAGATCAGCAGGGTCGACATCATCAGCTTCATCATCAGTGTCCGGGATGGACTCATCATCTTTGGCGCTCACTAGCCCTTCCGCCGGTAGTGCACACCATGGTTTAAGTTTACTTACACTCTATACCTGAACTTAGATGGTTTGCGGTATCGCAGATCATACCGTCGTTTCTGATCCCCCTGGCTCCTCTCGATGTTCTGCAGCGCTAACACTCTTCTTCGTCCCATCTCTTCTGGTTCGACTGTTTCTGACCTATTCAACTCCAACAGCAACTTATTACCTTGGATGTCTCTCGGCGTATAGACGAACAACAATTCATGTGGGCTCGCTTTTGTAGTGGTGCTCCTGGCGGTGCTTATCGCCCACTGAATGGTCCGCAGATGACCCGCCCAATCCTTCTTTGCAGAGTGTGCACACTTCAATGATACCAAAATTGTCCGGTTGCAGCTTTCCATCTGGCCATTAGCTCTGGGAGTCCTCACCGCGGTCTTGACGTGCTGCACTACATTGTGCTCGCAGTACTGTTCAAACGCCTTCGAGGTGAACGCTGTTCCACGACCCGTCTCGGAACGCTAAAGTAACCCGATACCTCGTTCATTACATTGAGCACCCCCTTTGAGTTGGCAGTCTTCACGGCTCGCAATACTACACACTTCGTAAAGCTGTCCACCATTGCTAGTACGTACCTAGTTCCGCCTTTCCCTCGAGTGAACGGTCCGAGGTGGTCAGTATCAAATGGTAAGGGCACCCGATCTGACACTATGGCTCTCCTTCGATCATTCCACCTTTTCTTTTGGCAAACGCGCAGTCGACACAACACTTGATGTATTCTCGCGTGAAGCTCCTCATCCTTGGAAACCAGAACGTTTCTAGTACTCGGATCAGTGTCTTTTGCTCCGCTAAATGGCCCTCGTTGCCATGACGACGAGAGCTTCAAAATTCGCCATCGTATCGAATGCGGCACCACCCATTTGGTTGGTACTCTTTCTGTAGCTGCCTTTTCTTTGCCGTTGATTCGGTCGACTTCATTTCTTTAATTATGGTCCGCAGCTTGAGGTCCTGCCACTGCATTGTCGCCAACCAATCGTCGTCCGTGATGTGTAGATTCAGCATAAATAAGGACGCCTCTTCAACGTTCTCCTCGTCCTCCACCGGATGACGACTGAGTGCGTCCACATATGCTTCTTTCCGCCCTGGTTGATGCACCGTCTCGAACGTGAACTCCTGCAACTTCAGCCACCACCTTCCCACTCGCGGGATTATCTTGGGTTTGTTCTGCGTTGCGATGATCGCCTCACAATCCGTCACCACCTTGAAGTTTCTCCCTAGCAGATACACTCGGAACCGCTCGAGACTGTTCACGATCGCCAGCACCTCCAGTTCGTAAGAGTGATACTTCCTTTCTTCCTCTGATAGCTTGCGGCTATAGAACAGAACGGGGCGCAAGGTTGAGTCTTCCCTCGCTCGCTGAAACAATATCCCGGCTAGCCCAACTGCCGATGCATCAGTGTGTACCTCGTGCTCACACTCAGGATCGAAAAGCACCAGGACCGGAAGATTGCTTAAGATACCCTTAAGCCGCTGAAAGGCCTCCTCTTTTTGGGTAGCCCATACGAATACCTGATCAACCTTCGTCAGATCCGTCAGTGGTATCGCCACTCGGGCATAGTCCCTCACAAACTTCCGGAAGAACCCAGTGAGACCCAAGAACCGTCGAACCTCATGGACTTTTCGAGGTTTCGGAAACTCCGTTATCGCGGTCGTCTTCCTCCGACTCGGTTTTATTCCGCCTTTGTCCACCTCGTACCCCAGGAACTCAATCCTCGTCTTGAAAAAGACGCATTTTCGCACATTCAAGGTTAAACCAAACTCCTGTAGTGTACTTAAAAATCTTCACAGCTTATCCAGACTTTCTTCCACTGTTTTGCTGGCAATGATGGTATCGTCCAGGTAAACTGCAACATCATCCTTCAGCAACCGTGCCTTCACCGCGTTCATGCATGCTTGGAAATGCGCCGGAGCATTTACGGGTCCGAAGGGCATTCTGTTGAACTCGAAGCATCCCTCGTCGGTCGAAAATGGGGTATATTTCTTGCTTGCCGTTGGATTACTCCCACCTTCAATAACTCCTCCACTTTCTCCTTGACAACCTCCCGTTTAGCGAATGGGAGCCTATAAGGTTGCACACAAATTGGCTGGGATGATGACAGCTGGATTGAACACTCGCCTAGCTTCGACTCACCCAATTCCTCGGTGTCCATAGCGAAACAATCCCGATGGGCGTCGATTATGTCCTGCTACTCTTGCTTATGCTGCTCGCCGAGGTTTCCAACATCGAGCTCCGCCACCTCCAGATTCTTTCTTGAACTCCTTTGGCCTTCCGCCTCGACCCGAAGCACGTGCTGCATTGCCTGCTGTACACTGTCGACGATAGTAAGCTTCTTGTATGATTTTTCAATCATGACCTGCGGTTGGTCCAAGAGATTTCGCCCAATGATCATCTGATAAGGCTGGCTGTCATCTGGAACCACTAAAATCTCGCACCAAGCCGTTAGTTGATCTACGGAGACCTCAGCATACATGCGTCCTAGTGTGGTGCACCCTCCACCTCCGAATCCACTGAGAAATGTTTCACATGGGGCGTACTCCACATTCCCAAGCTCCGCATCCGATCTGCGCAGTGTTATGCAATCACTACCCAGGTCAATAAACGCTGTCACTTTGCGCCCATTCACTGTCACTACTTTCATATACTCCATCCTCTCTGTTCTCACCAGCATTTGACGCGGATTTGCTAGATTCCTTCCTAACCCAGTACTTGCTCTCCCCTACGATGCTTGTGTTCGCTTCAGCGGACATTCTCT
Source organism: Myathropa florea (assembly GCA_930367185.1). NCBI lineage: Eukaryota > Metazoa > Arthropoda > Insecta > Diptera > Syrphidae > Myathropa > Myathropa florea. The sequence continues at coordinate 58,603,032 of OV884004.1, read as the reverse complement.
CTTATAATGTCCCGCCTGTTGGCATTGGTAGCACCGTACTTCACCTCTAACCTTTGCTGGTTGTCCAGACTCCAGTCGTTCCGTTTCACGCTGTTTAGGTTTCTCCACTGAGCGCCGATTCCTGCCCTTTAGTCCTAGTACCCAGCGGATCTTCTGCAGAATGTCGTCAACGGATACCGGCTTTACCGCTCGGAATGTCTCCACGCATTTCGTATCCGCAATCCCTTGCGTGATGTACCGCACCAGCGTACTCTCCTGGACTTGGCCTCGGGAAGTGATCGCCTTCATCGGAAACACATATTCCTCCAGATCTTCACCGGGCCTTTGCGTACGTTCCCGTGGCCTATCGTGCACGTCCGTGTCATCCTCCGCTGACGGGAAGTTGCGACAGAGTTCCCTGAAAAACTCGACCAGCGATTTCATCGTGGCACCTTGGCTCCACAGTTTAGCAGCCCCTACCAATCGTGACGTCGCCGCCACTCCGGTCGAACTCCGGGATCATGACCGCCACGTCTAGGACCGTGTAACTGCTCCTCGCGCAGCATCCATCTACAGGCACTGAGACACTTACTTCTGACACCTTGTATTGTGTCACACCCTGCGAACGGGACATCATCTCTACCAGTTTCTCCTGGACTCGTTGCAACTCTTTTTTCTACGCTACACTCGGTCGCGATACTGGACGCTAGGGTCGTTCAACTAATGTTGATCCCACTTCTGATGTGTTAAACTAGAAACAACAAAAAACCGTTCTACTTTTCTAGTTCTTTATTCCGTATGTTCAATTACAATTCGTGGGCGAGACGCAATCACTTTGGCGGTCTGGTGGTTACTGTTTCCCATCTAGTCGTCGACGGCTTACACACCCCTCTTTACCTTACATTCGGCCATCCTCAATTGATTGTTCCCCAACGATCCGGCTCGTCACGGTCAGCTACAACCGCAGCATCACCTCTATCATCTAGATCAGCAGGGTCGACATCATCAGCTTCATCATCAGTGTCCGGGATGGACTCATCAACTTTGGCGCTCACTAGCCCTTCCGCCGGTAGTGCACACCATGGTTTAAGTTTACTTACACTGTATACCTGAACTTAGATGGTTTGCGGTATCGCAGATCATACCGTCGTTTCTGATCCCCCTGGCTCCTCTCGATGTTCTGCAGCGCTAACACTCTTCTTCGTCCCATCTCTTCTGGTTCGACTGTTTCTGACCTATCCAACTCCAACAGCAACTTATTACCTTGGATGTCTCTCGGCGTATAGACGAACAACAATTCATGTGGGCTCGCTTTTGTATTGGTGCTCCTGGCGGTGCTTATCGCCCACTGAATGGTCCGCAGATGACCCGCCCAATCCTTCTTTGCAGAGTGTGCACACTTCAATGATACCAAAATTGTCCGGTTGCAGCTTTCCATCTGGCCATTAGCTCTGGGAGTCCTCACCGCGGTCTTGACGTGCTGCACTACATTGTCCTCGCAGTACTGTTCAAACGCCTTCGAGGTGAACGCTGTTCCACGACCCGTCTCGGAACGCTAAAGTAACCCGATACCTCGTTCATTACATTGAGCACCCCCTTTGAGTTGGCAGTCTTCACGGCTCGCAATACTACACACTTCGTAAAGCTGTCCACCATTGCTAGTACGTACCTAGTTCCGCCTTTCCCTCGAGTGAACGGTCCGAGGTGGTCGAGATGCACGGTATCAAATGGTAAGGGCACCCGATCTGACACTATGGCTCTCCTTCGATCATTCCACCTTTGCTTTTGGCAAACGCGCAGTCGACACAACACTTGATGTATTCTCGCGTGGAGCTCCTCATCCTTGGAAACCAGAACGTTTCTAGTACTCGGATCAGTGTCTTTTCCTCCGCTAAATGGCCCTCGTCGTCATGGCAGAGCTTGAAAATTCGCCATCGTATCGAATGCGGCACCACCCATTTGGTTGGTACTCTTTCTGTAGCTGCCTTTTCTTTGCCGTTGATTCGGTCGACTTCATTTCTTTAATTATGGTCCGCAGCTTGAGGTCCTGCCACTGCATTGTCGTCAACCAATCGTCGTCCGTGATGTGTAGATTCAGCATAAATAAGGACGCCTCTTCAACGTTCTCCTCGTCCTCCACCGGATGACGACTGAGTGCGTCTACATATGCTTCTTTCCGCCCTTGTTGATGCACCGTCTCGAACGACAACTCCTGCAACTTCAGCCACCACCTTTCCACTCGCGGGATTATCTTGGGTTTGTTCTTCGTTGCGATGAACGACTCACAATCCGTCACCACCTTGAAGTTTCTCCCTAGCAGTTACACTCGGAACCGCTCGAGACTGTTCACGATAACCAGCACCTCCAGTTCGTAAGAGTGATACTTCCTTTCATCCTCTGATAGCTTGCGGCTATAGAACAGAACGGGGTGCAAGGTTGAGTCTTCCCTCGCTCGCTGAAACAATATCCCGGCTAGCCCAACTGCCGATGCATCAGTGTGTACCTCGTGCTCACACTCAGGATCGAAAAGCACCAGGACCGGAAGATTGCTTAAGATACCCTTAAGCCGCTGAAAGGCCTCCTCTTTTTGGGTAGCCCATACGAATACCTGATCAACCTTCGTCAGATCCGTCAGTGGTATCGCCACTCGGGCATAGTCCCTCACAAACTTCCGGAAGAACCCAGTGAGACCCAAGAACCGTCGAACCTCATGGACTTTTCGAGGTTTCGGAAACTCCGTTATCGCGGTCGTCTTCCTCCGACTCGGTTTTATTCCGCCTTTGTCCACCTCGTACCCCAGGAACTCAATCCTCGTCTTGAAAAAGACGCATTTTCGCACATTCAAGGTTAAACCAAACTCCTGTAGTGTACTTAAAAATCTTCACAGCTTATCCAGACTTTCTTCCACTGTTTTGCTGGCAATGATGGTATCGTCCAGGTAAACTGCAACATCATCCTTCAGCAACCGTGCCTTCACCGCGTTCATGCATGCTTGGAAATGCGCCGGAGCATTTACGGGTCCGAAGGGCATTCTGTTGAACTCGAAGCATCCCTCGTCGGTCGAAAATGGGGTATATTTCTTGCTTGCCGTTGGATTACTCCCACCTTCAATAACTCCTCCACTTTCTCCTTGACAACCTCCCGTTTAGCGAATGGGAGCCTATAAGGTTGCACACAAATTGGCTGGGATGATGACAGCTGGATTGAACACTCGCCTAGCTTCGACTCACCCAATTCCTCGGTGTCCATAGCGAAACAATCCCGATGGGCGTCGATTATGTCCTGCTACTCTTGCTTATGCTGCTCGCCGAGGTTTCCAACATCGAGCTCCGCCACCTCCAGATTCTTTCTTGAACTCCTTTGGCCTTCCTTCCTTCCTTCCTTCCTTTGGCTGTACACTGTCGACGATAGTAAGCTTCTTGTATGATTTTTCAATCTTGACCTGCGGTTGGTCCAAGAGATTTCGCCCAATGATCATCTGATAAGGCTGGCTGTCATCTGGAACCACTAAAATCTCGCACCAAGCCGTTAGTTGATCTACGGAGACCTCAGCATACATGCGTCCTAGTGTGGTGCACCCTCCACCTCCGAATCCACTGAGAAATGTTTCACATGGGGCGTACTCCACATTCCCAAGCTCCGCATCCGATCTGCGCAGTGTTATGCAATCGCTACCCAGGTCAATAAACGCTGTCACTTTGCGCCCATTCACTGTCACTACTTTCATATACTCCATCCTCTCTGTTCTCACCAGCATTTGGCACGGATTTGCTAGATTCCTTCCTAACCCAGTACTTGCTCTCCCCTACGATGCTTGTGTTCGCTTCAGCGGACATTCTCTCTTATAATGTCCCGCCTGTTGGCATTGGTAGCAACGTTCTTCGCCTCTAACTTTTGCTGGTTGTCCAGACTCCAGTCGTTTCGTTTCACGCTGTTTAGGCTTCTCCACTGAGCGCCGATTCCTGCCCCTTAGTCCTTGTACACAGCGGATCTTCTCCAGAATGTCTTCAACGGATACCGACTTTACCGCTCGGAATGTCTCCACGCATTTCGTATCCGCAATCCCTTGCGTGATGTACCGCACCAGCGTACTCTCCTGGACTTGGCCTCGGGAAGTGATCGCCTTCATCGGAAACACATATTCCTCCAGATCTTCACCGGGCCTTTGCGTACGTTCCCGTGGCCTATCGTGCACGTCCGTGTCATCCTCCGCTGACGGGAAGTTGCGACAGAGTTCCCTGAAAAACTCGACCAGCGATTTCATCGTGGCACCTTGGCTCCACAGTTTAGCAGCCCCTACCAATCGCGACGTCGCCGCCACTCCGGTCGAACTCCGGGATCATGACCGCCACGTCTAGGACCGTGTAACGGCTCCTCGCGCAGCATCCATCTACAGGCACTGAGACACTTACTTCTTGCACCTTGTATTGTGTCACACCCTGCGAACGGGACATCATCTCTACCAGTTTCTCCTGGACTCGTTGCAACTCTTTTTTCTACGCTACACTCGGTCGCGATACTGGATGCTAGGGTCGTTCAACTAATGTTGATCCCACTTCTGATGTGTTAAACTAGAAACAACAAAAAACCGTTCTACTTTTCTAGTTCTTTATTCCGTATGTTCAATTACAATTCGTGGGCGAGACGCAATCACTTTGGCGGTCTGGTGGTTACTGTTTCCCATCTAGTCGTCGACGGCTTACACACCCCTCTTTACCTTACATTCGGCCATCCTCAATTGATTGTTCCCCAACGATCCGGCTCGTCACGGTCAGCTACAACCGCAGCATCACCTCTATCATCTCGATCAGCAGGGTCGACATCATCAGCTTCATCATCAGTGTCCGGGATGGAATCATCATCTTTGGCGCTCACTAGCCCTTCCGCCGGTAGTGCACACCATGGTTTAAGTTTACTTACACTCTATACCTGAACTTAGATGGTTTGCGGTATCGCAGATCATACCGTCGTTTCTGATCCCCCTGGCTCCTCTCGATGTTCTGCAGCGCTAACACTCTTCTTCGTCCCATCTCTTCTGGTTCGACTGTTTCTGACCTATTCAACTCCAACAGCAACTTATTACCTTGGATGTCTCTCGGCGTATAGACGAACAACAATTCATGTGGGCTCGCTTTTGTAGTGGTGCTCCTGGCGGTGCTTATCGCCCACTGAATGGTCCGCAGATGACCCGCCCAATCCTTCTTTGCAGAGTGTGCACACTTCAATGATACCAAAATTGTCCGGTTGCAGCTTTCCATCTGGCCATTAGCTCTGGGAGTCCTCACCGCGGTCTTGACGTGCTGCACTACATTGTCCTCGCAGTACTGTTCAAACGCCTTCGAGGTGAACGCTGTTCCACGACCCGTCTCGGAACGCTAAAGTAACCCGATACCTCGTTCATTACATTGAGCACCCCCTTTGAGTTGGCAGTCTTCACGGCTCGCAATACTACACACTTCGTAAAGCTGTCCACCATTGCTAGTACGTACCTAGTTCCGCCTTTCCCTCGAGTGAACGGTCCGAGGTGGTCGGTATCAAATGGTAAGGGCACCCGATCTGACACTATGGCTCTCCTTCGATCATTCCACCTTTTCTTTTGGCAAACGCGCAGTCGACACAACACTTGATGTATTCTCGCGTGAAGCTCCTCATCCTTGGAAACCAGAACGTTTCTAGTACTCGGATCAGTGTCTTTTGCTCCGCTAAATGGCCCTCTTTGCCATGACGACGAGAGCTTCAAAATTCGCCATCGTATCGAATGCGGCACCACCCATTTGGTTGGTACTCTTTCTGTAGCTGCCTTTTCTTTGCCGTTGATTCGGTCGACTTCATTTCTTTAATTATGGTCCGCAGCTTGAGGTCCTGCCACTGCATTGTCGCCAACCAATCGTCGTCCGTGATGTGTAGATTCAGCATAAATAAGGACGCCTCTTCAACGTTCTCCTCGTCCTCCACCGGATGACGACTGAGTGCGTCCACATATGCTTCTTTCCGCCCTGGTTGATGCACCGTCTCGAACGAGAACTCCTGCAACTTCAGCCACCACCTTCCCACTCGCGGGATTATCTTGGGTTTGTTCTGCGTTGCGATGATCGCCTCACAATCCGTCACCACCTTGAAGTTTCTCCCTAGCAGATACACTCGGAACCGCTCGAGACTGTTCACGATCGCCAGCACCTCCAGTTCGTAAGAGTGATACTTCCTTTCTTCCTCTGATAGCTTGCGGCTATAGAACAGAACGGGGCGCAAGGTTGAGTCTTCCCTCGCTCGCTGAAACAATATCCCGGCTAGCCCAACTGCCGATGCATCAGTGTGTACCTCGTGCTCACACTCAGGATCGAAAAGCACCAGGACCGGAAGATTGCTTAAGATACCCTTAAGCCGCTGAAAGGCCTCCTCTTTTTGGGTAGCCCATACGAATACCTGATCAACCTTCGTCAGATCCGTCAGTGGTATCGCCACTCGGGCATAGTCCCTCACAAACTTCCGGAAGAACCCAGTGAGACCCAAGAACCGTCGAACCTCATGGACTTTTCGAGGTTTCGGAAACTCCGTTATCGCGGTCGTCTTCCTCCGACTCGGTTTTATTCCGCCTTTGTCCACCTCGTACCCCAGGAACTCAATCCTCGTCTTGAAAAAGACGCATTTTCGCACATTCAAGGTTAAACCAAACTCCTGTAGTGTACTTAAAAATCTTCACAGCTTATCCAGACTTTCTTCCACTGTTTTGCTGGCAATGATGGTATCGTCCAGGTAAACTGCAACATCATCCTTCAGCAACCGTGCCTTCACCGCGTTCATGCATGCTTGGAAATGCGCCGGAGCATTTACGAGTCCGAAGGGCATTCTGTTGAACTCGAAGCATCCCTCGTCGGTCGAAAATGGGGTATATTTCTTGCTTGCCGTTGGATTACTCCCACCTTCAATAACTCCTCCACTTTCTCCTTGACAACCTCCCGTTTAGCGAATGGGAGCCTATAAGGTTGCACACAAATTGGCTGGGATGATGACAGCTGGATTGAACACTCGCCTAGCTTCGACTCACCCAATTCCTCGGTGTCCATAGCGAAACAATCCCGATGGGCGTCGATTATGTCCTGCTACTCTTGCTTATGCTGCTCGCCGAGGTTTCCAACATCGAGCTCCGCCACCTCCAGATTCTTTCTTGAACTCCTTTGGCCTTCCGCCTCGACCCGAAGCACGTGCTGCATTGCCTGCTGTACACTGTCGACGATAGTAAGCTTCTTGTATGATTTTTCAATCTTGACCTGCGGTTGGTCCAAGAGATTTCGCCCAATGATCATCTGATAAGGCTGGCTGTCATCTGGAACCACTAAAATCTCGCACCAAGCCGTTAGTTGATCTACGGAGACCTCAGCATACATGCGTCCTAGTGTGGTGCACCCTCCACCTCCGAATCCACTGAGAAATGTTTCACATGGGGCGTACTCCACATTCCCAAGCTCCGCATCCGATCTGCGCAGTGTTATGCAATCGCTACCCAGGTCAATAAACGCTGTCACTTTGCGCCCATTCACTGTCACTACTTTCATATACTCCATCCTCTCTGTTCTCACCAGCATTTGGAACGGATTTGCTAGATTCCTTCCTAACCCAGTACTTGCTCTCCCCTACGATGCTTGTGTTCGCTTCAGCGGACATTCTCTCTTATAATGTCCCGCCTGTTGGCATTGGTAGCAACGTTCTTCGCCTCTAACTTTTGCTGGTTGTCCAGACTCCAGTCGTTTCGTTTCACGCTGTTTAGGCTTCTCCACTGAGCGCCGATTCCTGCCCCTTAGTCCTTGTACACAGCGGATCTTCTCCAGAATGTCTTCAACGGATACCGACTTTACCGCTCGGAATGTCTCCACGCATTTCGTATCCGCAATCCCTTGCGTGATGTACCGCACCAGCGTACTCTCCTGGACTTGGCCTCGGGAAGTGATCGCCTTCATCGGAAACACATATTCCTCCAGATCTTCACCGGGCCTTTGCGTACGTTCCCGTGGCCTATCGTGCACGTCCGTGTCATCCTCCGCTGACGGGAAGTTGCGACAGAGTTCCCTGAAAAACTCGACCAGCGATTCGTGGCATCGTGGCACCTTGGCTCCACAGTTTAGCAGCCCCTACCAATCGCGACGTCGCCGCCACTCCGGTCGAACTCCGGGATCATGACCGCCACGTCTAGGACCGTGTAACGGCTCCTCGCGCAGCATCCATCTACAGGCACTGAGACACTTACTTCTGGCACCTTGTATTGTGTCACACCCTGCGAACGGGACATCATCTCTACCATCATCATCTACCATCATCTCCTGGACTCGTTGCAACTCTTGGAGCTCGCTTGTTTCACCGACTCTGCCGCTCCCAGATGATTTCTGCGATGCCCCCGCCGTATTTGACTGCCCGTTTGCATTTTTCAAAGATGAATATCTTTGGCGTTTTGGTTGCCAGTTTGAAATCAAACACAAGTTTCTTAGAAAACGTACAAGAAAATAAGTTTTATTAAAATATAAATGTTTTGAGAGTTTTGAATTTAACACAACAGACAAACGATTACACAAGCTAAAATCAACTGCGATTGAAATTCAAGTCGTAGGTAGAACGGCATCGTCGTTGGTAATGGTTGAATTTCTTGCTACTGCTTGCATCTCCATCTGTTGGCTACTGCTGACGTCTTGTATGTGTGGCTAGGTCGCTGCCTTCGGATGTCTGGTTGAGTTTTGTTAATAATTTCCGCAAGATGAAAATTTGGTTATTCAGTTGTTTGAATGGTTTCCGAATGAATGTAGGCTGGTTTAAGGCGATCTATTAATACATTGGTTAGTTTTCCATTTGTGTTGATTGTAAAAAGCCGGTCGGTAATTCTTTTAATTACAGGATGTGGTCCGGTGTAAGGTTGTTGAAGTGGTTTTTTGACAGCGTCGCATCGTAGGAAAACGTGTGTACACTTCAAAGGTCGTGTGAAACGAAAAGTTTCTGGCTGGTATGTTTGGACGTTCCTGTTGGTCCAAGTCTTCTCATAACCCCACGATATTTCTCAACAAACGTCTGTGGATTGGAGATGACATTTTCGGGTGTGAAAAACTCACCAGGGACTCGGAGGTTCCTTCCATAAACAATTTCTGCTGCTGAAGCTTTGATGTCCTCCTTGTATGCGGTTCTCAATCCCAGTAAAACTGTTGGGAGAACGTTAACCCAGTTGGTTTTCTCGTGGCACATAAGGGCAGCTTTTAGCGAACGATGCCAGCGTTCAACTAGTCCGTTTGAAGCTGGATGGTATGGAGATGTGTTGTTCCCAATAGGTTTGTTAGCGAGGTGAGTAAGGCAGACTCGAACTGCGTTCCTTGGTCAGTTGTTATGTGAACTGGTGAGCCAAATCGTGAAACCCAGCGCGAGTAAAATGAATCTGCTACTGTTTCTGCTGTCATGTCATGTAGAGGAATAGCTTCAGGCCATATGCTGAATCGGTCAATTATTGTCAGACAGTATCTATAGCCTTGACATAGTGGCAGAACAATGATGTCGATGTGTACATGGTAGAATCTTTCCTCTGGAACGGGAAATGGTTGGATTAGTGAATGTGTATGATTAGTTATCTTCCAACGTTGGCATTGAATGCAGGTGCGTGACCAATTTAATGCGTCCTTCCGTATGTTTGGCCAAACGAAGTTCTCTCTAAGTTGCCGACTGGTTCGGGTGTGAAAGGCCGTGGACTGACTCGAAAGCTTTTCGGCGCAAAGGTGATGGTATGGCCGAATCGAGTTGTCCGAAACATCGCAGTAAATTTTAATGCCAGGTTCTAAGGTAACATTGGTTAAGTTGAGTGAAGAATATCCTTGCTTCAGAATATCGGAACGCTGTTGGAATGCATAAACCAGTGGTTTGTGGTCTGTTTTAACTGTGAACCGTCGACCATCCAGAATATGTTTAAAAAATTGGATAGCGAGATAGACTGCCAGTAGTTCGCGATCATAAGTGCTGTATCGGGCCTGTGCTTTTGATAGCTTGCACGAGAATAGACCGATTGGGTTATTTTGGTCACCTTCTATTTGCTCCAAACAGGCACCAAATGCAACATCCGAAGCATCAGTTGTTAGGACTAATGGTGCTTTCGGATTGATGTGAGACAGCAATGTTGTTTGCTTAATGCTGTTCTTGCAGTTCTCGAATGCTATCTCAGCCAAATGTGTCCACGGAACGGGTCGTTTGTCGTTCTTCTTAGAATCCTTGATGAGTTCGCTCAAGGGTGCTTGCAGGTATGCACAGTAGGGAATGTATCTCCTGTAATAATTTATTATTCCAAGAAAACGACGTAGTTCCAAGACAGTGGCTGGTTTCGAGTAGTTTGAAATAGCATTTACTCTGTCTTCCGGTGGTTTGCAGCCAGATTTGTTAATAGTGTGTCCGGATACGTGACTTCAGCCTTTCCGAAAATGCACTTTTTTAAATTTAATATTCAATCGTGTTCCTTGAGACGTTGTAGTACTTGACTCACATGCTGGAGGTGCTCTTGTTCAGAGTTCGAGGCAATTAGGATGTCGTCCACGTAACAAAACGCTAAGTTCAAATCACGAAGAACCATGTGCCTTTGGAATGTTTGAGTGGCGTTTTTAAGTCCGAATGGCATAACTAAAAACTCAAACAAACCAAAGGGGGTGGCAACGGCTGTTTTCTTGATATCTCCTGTTGCCATGGGAATTTGATAATATGCCTTATCAAGATCCAATATCGAGAAATTGTCCTTGTTGTAGAGGTTTTCGGTGAAGTCCATGATATGTGGTATGGGGTAGCTATCTGGTTGTGTTTGTGCGTTTAAACGTCGATAATCCCCACAACATCTCCAGCCGCCAGTCTTCTTTTCGACGAGGTGGATTGGACTGGCCCATGGACTGTTGAACACGCGACAGTAACCCTTCCGTAGAAACTCAGCAAAATCGTTTTTGGCTTGCCGTAATTTGTCACCGGTTAGTCGTCGTGGACGTTCTGCCATCGGTTGACCTGTCGTCACTATGTAGTGTTGCACTGTGTTTGGCTTCAATTTCAAAACCGATTTGTCTTTGTTCGTCAGGAAAAACTTATTTACCAGACTAATGTATGGTTCAGGTCCGAATACGGACAATAGTCTGGTAACTCCGGTGGATTGAACCTTTCCTGGGACGATAAAAGATGTCGTCTTGTCGACGAGGCGTTTGGACTTCAAATCGATTAGATGCCCGTAGTGTGCAAGTAGGTCTGCACCAATGATCGCTGTTTTGACGTCGGCAGTTACGGGGACGAGGTAAGACACAGATAGTGGATCCAGGGTCTAGCAAGAACTTTTGGTGAGTATTTTTATCGTATACATAAAGGCGGCATTCACGGTTTAAGTTTGAGCTGTTGTCAACCGCCTTAGGTAACAACAGACTTGCTAGTTTTTTTTAGGATAAGTGCAGGGCGATTTGCAGTTAACACCAAACCTTTTGTGGAAATAACACAAGGAAGAGTGTGGTCCTTGTGAATTTGCCCAACTCGAAGATCTGGTTCGAGATTTGGTGCGGGATCTGTTTTGAGGTTGATTCAAATATAGCTTGCGAACCAGGGCTGTCAGATCTGCTGCTTGGCGTTTCGTCGCAGACTTCGGTTGCAAAAACAGTATTGGTTATGGTGTTGTCCAATATTTTGTCGGCTATCTCTGACAGCGCGGTGAGATCAATGTTGTGACTTGCAGACAGTATTGCCCGTACTTGGCATTCTTGCCATCCAAATTGTGGACAGCATGTCATCTGGCACATTCTGCCCCGCTAGTCTCCTCATTTCCCTTAACAGGCTCGAAGGGCGTTTATCACCAAGTTCTAGCGAGTTCATGAGCCTATTGAGTTGGCGTTCTTTCGATTCTGTGAACCTAGCTACTAACTGCGTTTTAAAAATCGTATACTTATCTTGACTTGGTGGTTTCTGCACAAGATCCGATACTTCGTTTAAAACTTCTGGGTCCAAGGAAGCGATGATAGCATTAAAGCGACTGTTGTCGGATGTAATTCTGTTGTTGTAGAATTGTGCTTCGACTTGCACAAACCACGTTGCCGGATTTATTTTCCAGAATGGTGGAATTCTAAGATTTTTTAGTGCTGCTATTTCCATGAGTTCACCAGCTTCTGGGGATGGTGCTGCATTTCCAGCGATGGAAACTTCTGGGTGTGCCATGTCGAACAGACAACAATTTGAATTCAAAAATATTCACTTGTAACGCAATTACGAAAAAAAACTTTTTGATCACGTCGGGGTCACCACTTTGGCGTTTTGGTTGCCAGTTTGAAATCAAATACAAGTTTCTTAGAAAACGTACAAGAAAATAAGTTTTATTAAAATATAAATGTTTTGAGAGTTTTGAATTTAACACAACAGAGAAACGATTACACAAGCTGCGGTTGAAATTCAAGTCGTAGGTAGAACGGCGTCGTCATTGGTAGCGGTTGAATTTCTTGCTACTGCTTGCATCTCCATCTGTTGGCTAATGCTGACGTCTTGTATGTGTGGCTAGGTCGCTGCCTTCGGATGTCTGGTTGATTTTGTTAATAATTTCTGCAGGATGAAAATTTGGTTTTTATTTTTCAGTTGTTTGAATTGTTTCCGAATGAATGTAGGCTGGTTTAAGGCGATTTATTGATACATTGGTTAGTTTTCCATTTGTGTTGATTGTAAAAAGCCGGCCGGTAATTCTTTTAATTACAGGATGTGGTCCGGTGTAAGGTTGTTGAAGTGGTTTTTTGACAGCGTCGCATCGTAGGAAAACGTGTGTACACTTCAAAGGTCGTGTGAAACGAAAAGTTTTTGGCTGGTATGTTTGGACGTTCCTGTTGGTCCAAGTCTTCTCATAACCTCACGATATTTCTCAACAAACGTCTGTGGATTGGAGATGACATTTTCGGGTGTGAAAAACTCACCAGGGACTCGGAGGTTCCTTCCATAAACAATTTCTGCTGCTGAAGCTTTGATGTCCTCCTTGTATGCGGTTCTCAATACCAGTAAAACTGTTGGGAGAGCGTTAACCCAGTTGGTTTTCTCGTGGCACATAAGGGCAGCTTTTAGCGAACGATGCCTGTTTCTGCTGTCATGTCATGTAGAGGAATAGCTTCAGGCCATATGCTGAATCGGTCAATTATTGTCAGACAGTATCTATAGCCTTGACATAGTGGCAGAACAATGATGTCGATGTGTACATGGTAGAATCTTTCCTCTGGAACGGGAAATGGTTGGATTAGTGAATGTGTATGATTAGTTATCTTCCAACGTTGGCATTGAATGCAGGTGCGTGACCAATTTAATGCGTCCTTCCGTATGTTTGGCCAAACGAACTTCTCTCTAAGTTGCCGACTGGTTCGGGTGTGAAAGGCCGTGGACTGACTCGAAAGCTTTTTGGCGCAAAGGTGATGGTATGGCCGAATCGAGTTGTCCGAAACATCGCAGTAAATTTTAATGCCAGGTTCTAAGGTAACATTGGTTAAGTTGAGTGAAGAATATCCTTGCTTCAGAATATCGGAACGCTGTTGGAATGCATAAACCAGTGGTTTGTGGTCTGTTTTAACTGTGAACCGTCGACCATCCAGAATATGTTTAAAAAATTGGATAGCGAGATAGACTGCCAGTAGTTCGCGATCATAAGTGCTGTATCGGGCCTGTGCTTTTGATAGCTTGCACGAGAATAGACCGATTGGGTTATTTTGGTCACCTTCTATTTGCTCCAAACAGGCACCAAATGCAACATCCGAAGCATCAGTTGTTAGGACTAATGGTGCTTTCGGATTGATGTGAGACAGCAATGTTGTTTGCTTAATGCTGTTCTTGCAGTTCTCGAATGCTATCTCAGCCAAATGTGTCCACGGAACGGGTCGTTTGTCGTTCTTCTTAGAATCCTTGATGAGTTCGCTCAAGGGTGCTTGCAGGTATGCACAGTAGGGAATGTATCTCCTGTAATAATTTATTATTCCAAGAAAACGACGTAGTTCCAAGACAGTGGCTGGTTTCGAGTAGTTTGAAATAGCATTTACTCTGTCTTCCGGTGGTTTGCAGCCAGATTTGTTAATAGTGTGTCCGGATACGTGACTTCAGCCTTTCCGAAAATGCACTTTTTTAAATTTAATATTCAATCGTGTTCCTTGAGACGTTGTAGTACTTGACTCACATGCTGGAGGTGCTCTTGTTCAGAGTTCGAGGCAATTAGGATGTCGTCCACGTAACAAAACGCTAAGTCCAAATCACGAAGAACCATGTGCCTTTGGAATGTTTGAGTGGCGTTTTTAAGTCCGAATGGCATAACTAAAAACTCAAACAAACCAAAGGGGGTGGCAACGGCTGTTTTCTTGATATCTCCTGTTGCCATGGGAATTTGATAATATGCCTTATCAAGATCCAATATCGAGAAATTGTCCTTGTTGTAGAGGTTTTCGGTGAAGTCCATGATATGTGGTATGGGGTAGCTATCTGGTTGTGTTTGTGCGTTTAAACGTCGATAATCCCCACAACATCTCCAGCCGCCAGTCTTCTTTTCGACGAGGTGGATTGGACTGGCCCATGGACTGTTGAACACGCGACAGTAACCCTTCCGTAGAAACTCAGCAAAATCGTTTTTGGCTTGCCGTAATTTGTCACCGGTTAGTCGTCGTGGACGTTCTGCCATCGGTTGACCTGTCGTCACTATGTAGTGTTGCACTGTGTTTGGCTTCAATTTCAAAACCGATTTGTCTTTGTTCGTCAGGAAAAACTTATTTACCAGACTAATGTATGGTTCAGGTCCGAATACGGACAATAGTCTGGTAACTCCGGTGGATTGAACCTTTCCTGGGACGATAAAAGATGTCGTCTTGTCGACGAGGCGTTTGGACTTCAAATCGATTAGATGCCCGTAGTGTGCAAGTAGGTCTGCACCAATGATCGCTGTTTTGACGTCGGCAGTTACGGGGACGAGGTAAGACACAGATAGTGGATCCAGGGTCTAGCAAGAACTTTTGGTGAGTATTTTTATCGTATACATAAAGGCGGCATTCACGGTTTAAGTTTGAGCTGTTGTCAACCGCCTTAGGTAACAACAGACTTGCTAGTTTTTTTTAGGATAAGTGCAGGGCGATTTGCAGTTAACACCAAACCTTTTGTGGAAATAACACAAGGAAGAGTGTGGTCCTTGTGAATTTGCCCAACTCGAAGATCTGGTTCGAGATTTGGTGCGGGATCTGTTTTGAGGTTGATTCAAATATAGCTTGCGAACCAGGGCTGTCAGATCTGCTGCTTGGCGTTTCGTCGCAGACTTCGGTTGCAAAAACAGTATTGGTTGTGGTGTTGTCCAATATTTTGTCGGCTATCTCTGACAGCGCGGTGAGATCAATGTTGTGACTTGCAGACAGTATTGCCCGTACTTGGCATTCTTGCCATCCAAATTGTGGACAGCATGTCATCTGGCACATTCTGCCCCGCTAGTCTCCTCATTTCCCTTAACAGGCTCGAAGGGCGTTTATCACCAAGTTCTAGCGAGTTCATGAGCCTATTGAGTTGGCGTTCTTTCGATTCTGTGAACCTAGCTACTAACTGCGTTTTAAAAATCGTATACTTATCTTGACTTGGTGGTTTCTGCACAAGATCCGATACTTCGTTTAAAACTTCTGGGTCCAAGGAAGCGATGATAGCATTAAAGCGACTGTTGTCGGATGTAATTCTGTTGTTGTAGAATTGTGCTTCGACTTGCACAAACCACGTTGCCGGATTTATTTTCCAGAATGGTGGAATTCTAAGATTTTTTAGTGCTGCTATTTCCATGAGTTCACCAGCTTCTGGGGATGGTGCTGCATTTCCAGCGATGGAAACTTCTGGGTGTGCCATGTCGAACAGACAACAATTTGAATTCAAAAATATTCACTTGTAACGCAATTACGAAAAAAAACTTTTTGATCACGTCGGGGTCACCACTTTGGCGTTTTGGTTGCCAGTTTGAAATCAAATACAAGTTTCTTAGAAAACGTACAAGAAAATAAGTTTTATTAAAATATAAATGTTTTGAGAGTTTTGAATTTAACACAACAGAGAAACGATTACACAAGCTGCGGTTGAAATTCAAGTCGTAGGTAGAACGGCGTCGTCATTGGTAGCGGTTGAATTTCTTGCTACTGCTTGCATCTCCATCTGTTGGCTAATGCTGACGTCTTGTATGTGTGGCTAGGTCGCTGCCTTCGGATGTCTGGTTGATTTTGTTAATAATTTCTGCAGGATGAAAATTTGGTTTTTATTTTTCAGTTGTTTGAATTGTTTCCGAATGAATGTAGGCTGGTTTAAGGCGATCTATTGATACATTGGTTAGTTTTCCATTTGTGTTGATTGTAAAAAGCCGGCCGGTAATTCTTTTAATTACAGGATGTGGTCCGGTGTAAGGTTGTTGAAGTGGTTTTTTGACAGCGTCGCATCGTAGGAAAACGTGTGTACACTTCAAAGGTCGTGTGAAACGAAAAGTTTTTGGCTGGTATGTTTGGACGTTCCTGTTGGTCCAAGTCTTCTCATAACCTCACGATATTTCTCAACAAACGTCTGTGGATTGGAGATGACATTTTCGGGTGTGAAAAACTCACCAGGGACTCGGAGGTTCCTTCCATAAACAATTTCTGCTGCTGAAGCTTTGATGTCCTCCTTGTATGCGGTTCTCAATACCAGTAAAACTCAGTTGGTTTTCTCGTGGCACATAAGGGCAGCTTTTAGCGAACGATGCCAGCGTTCAACTAGTCCGTTTGAAGCTGGATGGTATGGAGATGTGTTGTTCCCAATAGGTTTGTTAGCGAGGTGAGTAAGGCAGATTCGAACTGCGTTCCTTAGTCAGTTGTTATGTGAACTGGTGAGCCAAATCGTGAAACCCAGCGCGAGTAAAATGAATCTGCTACTGTTTCTGCTGTCATGTCATGTAGAGGAATAGCTTCAGGCCATATGCTGAATCGGTCAATTATTGTCAGACAGTATCTATAGCCTTGACATAGTGGCAGAACAATGATGTCGATGTGTACATGGTAGAATCTTTCCTCTGGAACGGGAAATGGTTGGATTAGTGAATGTGTATGATTAGTTATCTTCCAACGTTGGCATTGAATGCAGGTGCGTGACCAATTTAATGCGTCCTTCCGTATGTTTGGCCAAACGAACTTCTCTCTAAGTTGCCGACTGGTTCGGGTGTGAAAGGCCGTGGACTGACTCGAAAGCTTTTTGGCGCAAAGGTGATGGTATGGCCGAATCGAGTTGTCCGAAACATCGCAGTAAATTTTAATGCCAGGTTCTAAGGTAACATTGGTTAAGTTGAGTGAAGAATATCCTTGCTTCAGAATATCGGAACGCTGTTGGAATGCATAAACCAGTGGTTTGTGGTCTGTTTTAACTGTGAACCGTCGACCATCCAGAATATGTTTAAAAAATTGGACAGCGAGATAGACTGCCAGTAGTTCGCGATCATAAGTGCTGTATCGGGCCTGTGCTTTTGATAGCTTGCACGAGAATAGACCGATTGGGTTATTTTGGTCACCTTCTATTTGCTCCAAACAGGCACCAAATGCAACATCCGAAGCATCAGTTGTTAGGACTAATGGTGCTTTCGGATTGATGTGAGACAGCAATGTTGTTTGCTTAATGCTGTTCTTGCAGTTCTCGAATGCTATCTCAGCCAAATGTGTCCACGGAACGGGTCGTTTGTCGTTCTTCTTAGAATCCTTGATGAGTTCGCTCAAGGGTGCTTGCAGGTATGCACAGTAGGGAATGTATCTCCTGTAATAACTTATTATTCCAAGAAAACGACGTAGTTCCAAGACAGTGGCTGGTTTCGAGTAGTTTGAAATAGCATTTACTCTGTCTTCCGGTGGTTTGCAGCCAGATTTGTTAATAGTGTGTCCGGATACGTGACTTCAGCCTTTCCGAAAATGCACTTTTTTAAATTTAATATTCAATCGTGTTCCTTGAGACGTTGTAGTACTTGACTCACATGCTGGAGGTGCTCTTGTTCAGAGTTCGAGGCAATTAGGATGTCGTCCACGTAACAAAACGCTAAGTTCAAATCACGAAGAACCATGTGCCTTTGGAATGTTTGAGTGGCGTTTTTAAGTCCGAATGGCATAACTAAAAACTCAAACAAACCAAAGGGGGTGGCAACGGCTGTTTTCTTGATATCTCCTGTTGCCATGGGAATTTGATAATATGCCTTATCAAGATCCAATATCGAGAAATTGTCCTTGTTGTAGAGGTTTTCGGTGAAGTCCATGATATGTGGTATGGGGTAGCTATCTGGTTGTGTTTGTGCGTTTAAACGTCGATAATCCCCACAACATCTCCAGCCGCCAGTCTTCTTTTCGACGAGGTGGATTGGACTGGCCCATGGACTGTTGAACACGCGACAGTAACCCTTCCGTAGAAACTCAGCAAAATCGTTTTTGGCTTGCCGTAATTTGTCACCGGTTAGTCGTCGTGGACGTTCTGCCATCGGTTGACCTGTCGTCACTATGTAGTGTTGCACTGTGTTTGGCTTCAATTTCAAAACCGATTTGTCTTTGTTCGTCAGGAAAAACTTATTTACCAGACTAATGTATGGTTCAGGTCCGAATACGGACAATAGTCTGGTAACTCCGGTGGATTGAACCTTTCCTGGGACGATAAAAGATGTCGTCTTGTCGACGAGGCGTTTGGACTTCAAATCGATTAGATGCCCGTAGTGTGCAAGTAGGTCTGCACCAATGATCGCTGTTTTGACGTCGGCAGTTACGGGGAAGAGGTAAGACACAGATAGTGGATCCAGGGTCTAGCAAGAACTTTTGGTGAGTATTTTTATCGTATACATAAAGGCGGCATTCACGGTTTAAGTTTGAGCTGTTGTCAACCGCCTTAGGTAACAACAGACTTGCTAGTTTTTTTTAGGATAAGTGCAGGGCGATTTGCAGTTAACACCAAACCTTTTGTGGAAATAACACAAGGAAGAGTGTGGTCCTTGTGAATTTGCCCAACTCGAAGATCTGGTTCGAGATTTGGTGCGGGATCTGTTTTGAGGTTGATTCAAATATAGCTTGCGAACCAGGGCTGTCAGATCTGCTGCTTGGCGTTTCGTCGCAGACTTCGGTTGCAAAAACAGTATTGGTTGTGGTGTTGTCCAATATTTTGTCGGCTATCTCTGACAGCGCGGTGAGATCAATGTTGTGACTTGCAGACAGTATTGCCCGTACTTGGCATTCTTGCCATCCAAATTGTGGACAGCATGTCATCTGGCACATTCTGCCCCGCTAGTCTCCTCATTTCCCTTAACAGGCTCGAAGGGCGTTTATCACCAAGTTCTAGCGAGTTCATGAGCCTATTGAGTTGGCGTTCTTTCGATTCTGTGAACCTAGCTACTAACTGCGTTTTAAAAATCGTATACTTATCTTGACTTGGTGGTTTCTGCACAAGATCCGATACTTCGTTTAAAACTTCTGGGTCCAAGGAAGCGATGATAGCATTAAAGCGACTGTTGTCGGATGTAATTCTGTTGTTGTAGAATTGTGCTTCGACTTGCACAAACCACGTTGCCGGATTTATTTTCCAGAATGGTGGAATTCTAAGATTTTTTAGTGCTGCTATTTCCATGAGTTCATCAGCTTCTGGGGATGGTGCTGCATTTCCAGCGATGGAAACTTCTGGGTGTGCCATGTCGAACAGACAACAATTTGAATTCAAAAATATTCACTTGTAACGCAATTACGAAAAAAAACTTTTTGATCACGTCGGGGTCACCACTTTGGCGTTTTGGTTGCCAGTTTGAAATCAAACACAAGTTTCTTAGAAAACGTACAAGAAAATAAGTTTTATTAAAATATAAATGTTTTGAGAGTTTTGAATTTAACACAACAGAGAAACGATTACACAAGCTGCGGTTGAAATTCAAGTCGTATGTAGAACGGCATCGTCGTTGGTAGCGGTTGAATTTCTTGCTACTGCTTGCATCTCCATCTGTTGGCTAATGCTGACGTCTTGTATGTGTGGCTAGGTCGCCACATATATCTTTAGCTATTTTTGTTAGCTATAATTAAAACACAATTTATTAGCTATTTATTTGACAAACAATTATTTATTTGAAAGTATGAAAACTGTATCACTAATTACTACGCAAATGTAAATATATAAAAGTTAAACTGAACTACACTGCTTCAATGAGGGAAAACGAATGCGTTGTATATTTTAATATTTTAAGTATAACCGTAGCTTCGAATGTCCTAGAATTCTTTCTGTTGAAAGTGGCGGCATCTGTGCTCGACAAACAGGAAAGCTTACTTCAGTTGAAAGAAGTCGCTGCTTGAGGTCGCCACAGTGCTTTTGACAGGAGCCGTTGTGCGAGGTCGCCACAGTACTCCCCTTCTAATGACAATGTTACTTTGTTTATTTTATACTTCGAATCGGATTCTTCGGTGTTCTTTTTGAGCTGGTTGCATTTTGTTGCTGGTTGCAGTTCTGTTGTTATTGTTGTTTAATTTGTTGTTCTGAGGATGATCTGCGATGGTTTCGGGTTGGATGTATGCTGGCTTCAGTCTCTCTATGGATACGTTAACAATTCGACCGCCTGTATTGATTGTGAAAAGTTTGTTGTTGATTCGTTTAATTATAGGATGTGGTCCGGTATATGGCTGCTGGAGTGGTTTCTTTACTGCATCGCATCGCAGGAAAACATGTGTGCAGTTGAAAAGGTCGGGTGAAACAAATGCTCTATTGTTGCTGTGGTTTGATGTTTTAACTGGGCGTAAATTCCTCATTCGCTCACGATGTCTTTCAATAAAAATTTGTGGATCTGAATTATTGTTGTCGTTTGCGAAAAACTCACCAGGAACTCTCAAATTTTTTCCGTAGACCATCTCTGCTGCAGAAGCCTTAATGTCCTCCTTGTATGCAGTTCTCAATCCCAAAAGTGCTGTTGGGAGTGCATCGACCCAATCGGTTTCCTCGTGACACATTAGCGCGGCTTTTAATGAACGATGCCAACGTTCGACAAGCCCATTTGACGCTGGATGGTATGGTGACGAGCGTATGCGTGTTGTGCCTAAAAGATTGGTGAATGCATTAAATAGTGCTGACTCAAATTGTGTGCCTGGATCTGTTGTCAGCAGTGTTGGTGAACCAAATCTTGCAACCCAATTAGTGTAGAAGGCATTAGCAACTGTTTCGGCTGTCATGTCATGCAGAGGGATTGCTTCTGGCCATCTGCTAAAACGATCGATAATTGTTAAACAATACCTATATCCTTTGCATAGTGGCAATACGATTAGATCAATGTGAACATGGTGGAATCGTTGTTCAGGAACTGTGATTGAATCTGGTGTTGAATGAGTGTGCTTATTCACCTTTGAGCGTTGACATTTTATACATGTGCCATTCTAACGCGTCCTTCCTGATGTTCGGCCAAATGTACTTTTCCCTGAGTTGGCGACTGGTCGTTCTTCCACTTGGGTGGGAAAGGTCATGTATGAATTCAAAGGCTTTCCGGCGTAAGGACACTGGGACGTATGGTCGTAGCTTATTGTTTGTGATATCGCAGTATATTTTTACATCTGGTTCTAAGGTTATTTTTGTTAGGTTTAGTGCTGAATTACCTTGCCTTAGAATATCTTGCAGCTCGTTATCCAGCAGTTTTGATAGATGCAGCTCACGTTGATCAAATTGTGTTGGCAGAGATATTTCATTGATCCGTGACAATGCGTCGGCTACAAGATTGTTCTCACCAGGTAAGTAGATGATGTCTGTTGAATATTGAGAGATCAAATCCAGATGTCTTAATCTTCGCTGTGGAGCTTTGTCGGAGCGCTGCTGAAATGCATAAATTAATGGTTTATGATCAGTTTGTATGGTGAATCTGCGACCGTCCAGGATGTGTTTGAAAAATTGTATTGCCAGATAGATTGCCAATAATTCACGATGGTAGGTACTGTATCGACTTTGTGCACTCGACAGTTTGCAGGAATACAAACCAATTGGTTGCCTTTGGCCGAATTCCATTTGTTCTAATTTAGCACCGACTGCAAAATCAGAAGCGTCTGTTGTCAAAACTAACGATGCTTTGGGGTCGATGTGATTAAACAACGTTGTGTGTTGAATGCTGCTTTTGCACTTTTGGAAGGCTTCTTCAGCTAACGGAGTCCATGGAACAGGTCTTTTGTCGTTCTTCTTTGAGTCCTTGATGAGATCGTTCAAGGGAGCGTGAAGAGTTGCACAGTTCGGAATATATCGGCGGTAATAATTGGCAATTCCGAGAAAACGACGTAGTTCCAGGATGGTTGTTGGCTTTGGATAACTCGAAATCGCTTGTACTCGTTCTACTAGTGGTTTGCAGCCGGATTTGTTGATGGTGTGACCCAGATATGTTACCTCAGACTTACCGAATACACATTTCTTGATGTTGAGTATCAGACCGTGTTCTTGAAGGCGCTGCAAGACTTGACGTACGTGTTGATAGTGTTCTTCTACGCGGTGAGAACATCATCTATGTAGCAGAACACGAAGTCCAGACCACGAAGAACCATATCCATGAATCTTTGGAATGTTTGAGTTTCGTTCTTTAGTCCAAATGGCATGACTAGGAATTCAAACAAACCAAAGGGCGTGGTAACAGCAGTCTTCATGATATCCTCCGGTGCCATCGGGATCTGATAATATGCCTTGTCCAAGTCTAGGATGAAAAAAATTCTCCTGTCGTGTAAATTTTCAGTAAAATCCATAATGTGTGGTATTGGGTAACTATCTGCTTGAGTCTGCGCGTTGAGTCGGCGATAATCACCACAACATCTCCAACCACCAGTCTTTTTTTCCACAAGGTGAATGGGGCTGGCCCAAGGGCTGCTAGAAACGCGACAGTATCCTTTCTTCACGAAGTCGTCAAAGTCGGCCTTGGCTTGTTTCAACTTGTCTCCGGTGAGTCGTCGCGGACGTTCCGAAATGGGTTGACCTGTTGTGATGATATGGTGTTGCACGTGGTTGGACATCGGTTTGGCGACAGGCTTTGTTTTGCTGGCCAGGATGAATTGGTTGACTAGTCCAACGTAGGGTTCAGGTCCATTGACGGACAAAAGTCTTGTGACGCCAATGGAATGGACTTCTCCTGGTATTGTCAGCGATGTTGTCTTGTCGACGATGCATTTTGCCTTCAAATCGATGATGAGTCCGTAATGTGCAAGAAGGTCTGATCCGATGATTGCAGTCTTAACATCCGCAATGACGAATGGCCAAGTGAAATCGCGCCGGAGACCGAGGTTGAGGGTAAGTGTCTTCTGCCCGTATGTGTGGATGGGAGAGTTGTTTGCCGCTGGGAGTGTTGTTTCGCCCCTGCCGTGTTTCCAGGTGCTGGGTCTGGGTAGAACGCAGATGGTAGATCCCGAATCTAATAAAAATTTTTGGTTTGTTTTCTTGTCGAAAACGTAAAGGCGGCATTCGTCGTTCAGATTCGGTCTGTTATTACCCACCTTTGGTAACAACAGATCTACGGGTTTTTTGATGCGTAGCTGCAGGGCGCCTTGCAATTCCTAGCCTCATTCCCAAACCTCCTGTGGAAAAAGCATGCTGAATTGGAACGCCGTTCCCGTGAATTCCCTGTGCGTGAGCCTGGTCGGTTGTGTGACGAACTGCGTGATCTATTTCGCGAAAGAAGTACGGAGAGTTTTTTTACAGTTGCTGACAAACTAGCTAGTGTGGACTCTATCGCAGTTAATCGCCTGTCGAGGTCGGTGTTAATTTGTGCTACATCGCACACCTCGGTTGCAAAAACTGCGTTTGTTGAAACGTTGTCCATAATCTTGTCAGCAATCTACGCCAGCGCAGTGATGTCGAAGTTGCGGCTCGCAGACTGGATGCCCCGTACGTTGTTAGGCATTCTGGACATCCAAATGGTCAGCAGCATCTCGTCCGGAAAATTGTCCCCTGCTAGTCTCCTCATCTCTCTGAGAAGACTCGACGGACGTTTGTCACCAAGTTCTAAAGAAGTTAACAGTCTATTCAACTGTCGTTCCTTTGATTCTGTGAACCTAGCAATAAGTGTATCTTTAAAGGTTTTGTACTTATCTTGCTGAGGTGGTTTCTGGACCAAATCGGACACCTCGTTCAGAATCTCCGGATCCAAGGCAGCAATGACAGCATTGAATCGACTGTTGTCCGAACTGATGCGGTGGTTGTGGAACTGCGCTTCCGTTTGAACGAACCACAATGCAGGGTTGATTTTCCAGAACGGGGGAATCTTGATGTTCCTGAGAGCAGCGATCTCCTGGAAGTCTTCAGAGAAACTTGTTGCGCCATTGGAACTGCGTAGTTGAGCACTTTCATTGTCTGCATTCTTCTTCTTCTTAGGGCGCTACAGTCCGAGGTGGACCTGGGCCTCACACAACATGCCTCTCCAGCCAGCACGATCTTTCGCCAGCTGTCTCCAGTTTCGCACACCAAGCCGGCAGAGGTCCCCCTCGACTTGTGTGTGCCACCTTGTTCGTGGACGTCCTCTGTTGCGTTGTCCCAAAGGCTCAGAGTCGAAGACTCTTCGGGCCTGAGCTAAGTTGTCCATACGCTCAACATGGCCTAGCCATCTTAGGCGTTGGATCCGTAGACGCCTGGCTAGACTCATGTCGCTGTACAGCCCATACAGTTCGTGGTTGAATCTTCTCCTCCAAATGCCATCAACGCAAACAGGACCAAAGATCGCGCGCAGAACTTTTCTCTCGAAAAGACCAAGAGACTGTTCATCCGCTTGGGATATTGTCCATGCCTCTGCGCCGTACAGCAGGACTGGGATGATCAAGGTCTTATACAAAGTCAACTTGGTCTTCCGAGAGAGGGCTCTACTACTCAATTGCCTTTTGAGCCCATAAAAACAGCGGTTGGCAAGAGTAATTCTGCGTTTGATCTCGGTACTGATGTTGTTTGTACTGTTAACCGCGGAGCCAAGGTAGACGAAGTCCTTTACTACTTCAAAGTTATAGCTGCCTATGGTGACGTTCTGGCCAAGTCGTCGATGTTGTGAGTCCTTTCTCGATGACAGCATATACTTGGTTTTGCCCTCGTTTACCCCCAGACCCATTTTAGCCGCTTCCGTTTCAATGCCAGCAAACGCATCATTGACGGCTCGCTGTGTTCGCCCAATCACGTCAATGTCATCCGCGTAGGCTAGCAGTTGAACGGACTTTTGGAAGATCGTGCCTCTTGTGTTGGCCAGTGAGTTTTGCATGGTCTTCTCAAGAACGATGTTAAAGAAATCACATGACAGCGCGTCGCCTTGTCTAAAACCTTTTTTGACATTAAAGGTCTCTGTGAGTTCGTTACCGACCGTGATGGAGCAGCGAGAGTTCTCCATCCTCATCCTGCTCAGTCTGACGAGTTTAGCAGGAATGTCAAAACTAGACATGGCGCTGTATAGCTCGTCTCTATGCACGCTGTCATATGCGGCCTTGAAATCGACAAATAGATGGTGTGTGTCGATCTGCATTTCCTGGGTCTTCTCCAGGATCTGCCGCAGTGTAAAAATTTTATCGATGGTGGACTTCCCGGGCCTGAAACCACACTGGTAAGGACCTATCAGTTTGATGACGAATGGTTTCAGGCGTTCACACAAAACGGCAGAGAAGACCTTATAGGCGATGTTAAGAAGACTTATCCCTCGATAGTTGGCGCAGTCAAAGGGGTCTCCTTTCTTGTGGATCGGGCAAACGATACTGAGATTCCACTCATCGGGCATGCTTTCCTCCGACCATATCTTACAGATGAGCTGGTGCATGCGCCCTACCAGATCACCTCCAGCTGCTTTAAACATTTCGGCGGGCAGACTATCTGCACCAGCAGCTTGATTAGACTTCAGTCTCGATATCTTGCTATCTTGACTTCGTCTAGGTCGGGGGGACGGTATTCTCTTCTATCATCGTCCGTTGTGTTGAGTGGAAAATTCTGCCTGACAGCGGTATTTGTATCCTCATCGCCGTTTAACAGTCTGCAGAAATGATTTTTCCAAATTCTCAGTATCGACTGCGAATCTACTACTAGCTGTCCATTTTCGTCCCGGCAAGCTTCTGTCCGAACTTTATATCCATTCGATAAAAGTTTTACCCTTTGGTAAAACTTTCGGACATCATTCCTGCCATAACATCTTTCCATCTCCTCGATCGCGCGCTTCTCGTGCTCTTTCTTTTTCTTCCTGAGAAGTCGGTTCTCTTCCCTTCTTCTCTGTTCGTAGAGCTCACGAACAGCTCTCGTGGTTCGATACAGCGTTGCCCGGTAGGCTTCTTGCTTTGCTGCATGTGCCTGCCTGCACTCGTTGTCAAACCAGGGGTTTTTTCTTGTTGGCGTTTTAGAACCCAGCACATCAGTAGCAGTTAGTTAGTGCAGGCGGCGTCGAAATTTCGGAGAGTTTCAGGGAAACTTGATCGACAAAATTCCTGGCAGTCTGTTGCGATTGTAGCTTTTCGACGTCAAACCGTGGTTGGCTTCCTCGACTCCGTTGTTCTCTCGATATCCGTGTCCTTACCTTGGCTACAACAAGGAAATGGTCCGAGTCGATGTTGGCGCCTCGGAACGTTCGGACATCAAGAATACTGGAAGAGTGTCTGACGTCGATCGCAAAGTGATCAATCTGGTTGACGGTTGAATGATCAGGGGACCGCCAGGTCCCTTTATGGATGTTGAGGTGTGGGAACCGCGTGCTAGCTACAGAGAGGTTTCGCCCCGTAACAAAGCCCACCAGCCTGAGTCCGTTTTCGGACGTGGCCTCTTTACCCAGCTTAGCTTTGAAATCTCCTAGAACGATCTTGGTGTCGTAGCTGGGGCATTGATCGTACGCTCTTTCTAGGAGATCATAGAAGTCATCCTTGCTATCGTCATCTTTGTCCTCTGTTGGGGCGTGGGCGCAGATTAGGCTGATGTTGCCGAATTTAGCCTTGATGCGGATTGTTATGAGGCGCTCGCTTATGTACTTAAAGCTTAAGACTTTTTGCCTAAGTCTGCCTCGAACAACAAATCCACATCCAAATAATCGCTGCCTTCGCTCTCTGTAACAATCGCCGTAATAGATATCACAGTTTTTCATCCTTTTTTTGCCCGGCCCATCCCATCGCACTTCCTGGATTGCGGTAACGTCTGATTTACAGCAGTCTAGGGCCTCCGCGAGTTCATCGGCTGCACGTGGTCTGTTCAGGGACCTCACATTCCACGTGCAGAACCTAAAGTCATTGTCCTTATTTCGTTTGCTAGGGTCGTCAACAGTAAATCCGTCCTTATCCGAGGCATATTGTTGCTTCTTAACTCGTATATTTTTTTACGTGGTGAAGAAGTTAACCCCACGCACAACCTCCAACTGGGAGGACAGGTCCATTTGTTTAGCCCATGGACAAAGGGGTCCGGAGGGATCCGGTGTCGGTAGCCTCTTGCAGGCTGTTGGCCGTTGGCCCTAAAAGAAGGTCTCATCCGCCGCCATCTCTATTCCAAGGTCCCGACCTTACCATGGAAACCAGGTAGCTCCTGCTGACTGGAGTTGTGGATGCCGCCGTTGGCCAATCAGTTGACCAGCTCCTCCGCCGCCATCCTAAAAAGAGTGATGAGCCCTGGTAGATTCACACTCCCCCCTCTCTCGTTTGCAGCCGCCCAGACGTCCCACGAGGGTTGGTTACCCCATCTTCTGTCGAGGGTACTCGGCTCCCGGATTTCACCACGGGGAGGTGAGAGTAGGAGTTCGTTAATAGAGGCTAGGTGCAGACGCTTGTGTCTGCATGGTTCGCGTATTAACGCTTCGAAATAATCCATTGTCTGCATTAGCCATTGTAATATATTTTTTTAAATTGTCGGGGTCACCACTTTAGCTATTTGGGTTAGCTATAATTAAAACACAATTGGGCTATTTATTTGACAAACAATTATTTATTTGAAAGTATGAAAACTGTATCACTAATTACTACGCAAATGTAAATATATAAAAGTTAAACTGAACTACATTGCTTCGATGAGGGAAAACGAATGCGTTGTATATTTTAATATTTTAAGTATAACCGTAGCTTCGAATGTCCTAGAATTCTTTCTGTTGAAAGTGGCGGCATCTGTGCTCGACAAACAGGAAAGCTTACTTCAGTTGAAAGAAGTCGCTGCTTGAGGTCGCCACAGTGCTTTTGACAGGAGCCGTTGTGCGAGGTCGCTACATATCTTTATATTTGATTTCTGCTAATTGACGACTTGAAGTACTTCTGGCGGAGTTTTTTGTCCCTACCGAGGATTATAGAATTCTGACAGTTCAACGGCGGGAACAAATTTATATTGAAACTTGAAATTTGGTGGAGGAATAAATTTGTAAAAGCTAACATAAAATTGTTAGTTTCAAATACAATTTATTATGGAATGTCGAGTAAAAATATGTTGCTTTTGGTATTGTTGGTTGTGAAGTGTTTAGAAGTGATAAGTAAAACACAATTGTGCCTTGAAAAATGCAAGAAAAACACGTGTGTTCGAGGAAATTTTATATGTTTTTCATGTTTAATTGAATCTGAAGTGACTAGTACATAATGCAAACTGTGTTTGTTGATCAATTAAATAAACAAACGCTGTATTAAAGAAGAAAAAACAACAATTTCTTCTTGCCACAAGTGCAATTTTCACATTTTTTAAAGCACTATTATACTTGAACTGTCTCTTATAATCACTTGACAACCACTCAAATCCAGACTTAGGTATATGCTTTCCACATTAAATCGTTTACTGTAGTTAAAAGCATTAATTTTCTAATAGATAATATCGTTTTAAATCACGACCGAATTGAAAGATTCTATGGAAATTTGTTCCTGCTTACGATCTGTCAGAGTTCTATAGACTTTGGCAGGGACAAAAAATGCCGCTACGTGGTGCTGTGCCTCAATGACTTCGCGTCAATAGGGCAACGACGTAAAGTGAAATTGGTTTGCAGATGTACTAACATCCCCAAATGAAATTGAAACCTTGTGGGTAATAGCGTAAAATAATCTTTACGCTACCGGGATCATGCATTTTGATCCTAATCCAATGTTTGTTTCAATGCATATACGAGTACATATAAAATTGTTTACATTTTTCGAATCCGCAACCATTTTAACTTTTTTGACAAACAATTATTTATTCAAATATAATATACGACTCGTTGTTAACACTAACGTCTCATTGTCAGCAAATGTTTCCACAACCGTTTGGAATACTTTATGGGGTGATGTGGTGGTGGTTTTTGTCTTTGGTTAAAACAAAGTGGTTGCTCTTGAAAGTGCTAGCTAATGTTGCTGTGATAAAATAGTACATACATGTACATATAAAGTTTAAATGTGTGTTTAGTAATTTTGTGTGACGTGTGATGTAGGAAATATTGAATTAATATAAACAGAACTCCAAAAAATAGAAATTCGTTGCCTCCTACAGTCGGAGTCGCAGTTTGATTCTCGAGAAACACATTTCCCATTGTGATGGCTAGACCTCTCAAAGAGTATTAGAATCTAAAAAACAAAAAGCTTCTCAAACTTAGCCATTGAAAGTCGGCATTAAACTAGCACAACACGAGTTTACCTTGGTCTGCAGCACCACAATATCATTATATTACTATAATATATTATTAGTTAAGGAAATTTATTTATTTATTTGATAATCAATTATTTATTTAATTTTTTACTTGTATCTTCGTCCTTGTTACGTTTATTATGTTATTATTTACATTGTGATGAAATCAAATTAACGTTAAACTTAGCACTCTCCTCTTCTCCGTATTAAATAGGACCAAAACTTTTTTCTAAGAATTTTTCAGTAACTCCCAATTAAATTAAATTTAAATTAAATTAAAAATATCTCATCAGTAAGGTGTATAATTAAACCATATATCTGTTCAATTAAAATTATTGTGGACAAATTATAAGTTAAAAAATAAAACAGAATTTGTTTTGCCAAAATAACAATAACAGTTAAAAACTTCATAACATGGATAAACATGTTAATCTATAATATATGCTCCATAAATTTACGTTCAGAGTGTTTTAAAATAGAAACATATTTCTACGTCATTGTGTTAATCATGTGTGAGATAAAAAAAGAATGGCTTTATTGAGCTTTGCATTTTAAGCTTTACAAATACTTCTACGCAAACTCCTTTTGACCGCATTGAAGTTTGTCTCAGGAAGACTTGTACAAATATTGAAGTTTTTCTAAGTCACTCAAGGCGTAATTATAAATAAACACCGAAATAAAATCAAAAATTCACTTGTAAACACAAAAATACATTCAACGCATTACTTTTGCATAGAAAATGGCACAGTTTGTTACTCACATACAACCGACATTAATAGAAGCTTCACAAGGCCATATGCCTCACCATCATGGTCATCAGGTGGGATTCCAGCACCAATCTCATTTACCTCACAGTGGTCACAATATGCCATCGCCTCCAACGTATAATCATCTTCATAATTCACACATTCAACAGCAGCAAACTTTTTGTCCACTTAACAGTAGGCACCAAATTACTCAACAATTGAAATGCTCTCATGAACTCATATCTTCTGTACATTCCTGGGTGAGTAATATCCAGAATAATTATTCCTCACTTCCCACTTTTTTCTTTTAAATTATCAAAAATAATCTTGCCCATAGTAATATATGTAATAAAATATTCATTCATTCATATTCATTCATGCCCTATTTAACAATATTAATTTTTGAGATATGTACTTACTTATGTATGTAGATGGAAATTAGAATGGCATAGGTAGTGTTTTCTCATTTCAATCTAAAAATAATCTTTCGAATCGCCCATACCTACAACTGTGCACAAAATAAATTCAGTAGTTTATTTTCCGAAGAAACAGAAGGAACTGTTTAGCTTGTTAGTATTTTCCATAAAGATTTATTGAATATTTAAGAATGTTAAGTTTGAAAAAGAGGTTTCCGTCATTATCGAGCCTGGGAGTAAGTATGATAAGATACAAACAAATGTATGTATGTTTTTTTTTGCATGATGTGTGTTCCATTATGCTTGCTATTTCTATTTTTACACGACATTTTGAGCTCTAGCATTTAAGTTTATGAACATACATATGTTAATATTATAAGATTAGATATTTTTTTCCCTTCATAGTACAAAGTTGTATTTTAACAATATTTGTATAATCTACTCTGGCTTGCACAGAGATATGGTTAATAGAGAAACCTTACAACTGAGAATATATTTTTTTAAGTAATTGACTGATGGGTGAAATTAATGCACAATTAGAGTAAAACTATAGAAAAAACATTTATATAAAAAAAACGTAATAAATTGTAATGGCGTTTTGGCTTATTAGTATTTGTTTGTTTCTTGTGTCATCTCCTTAATTGAGCAAAAAAAATCTTTTAAATTAAGGAGTTATGCTACGTATGTTCACATATCTGATAATCTATTAACCAACAGTTTCGGGCGATATTTTTATGAAACTGACTATGGGAGAAAATGGATATTGTAGTTCTTCTCCGTCTGAAATTTATGATTTGGCGCAGGGTTTTCGCTTATTTTAAACAAGTATCCAGCTCTTTAGCTTTTTTAAATAACGTCTAAACGGTTGGACTATTTATTCGAATTACAAAATTTTGTTTATTTATGAAGGTCATGATAAATAACACAATACAGTAATAATAGTTACAAGACGCATTATAGAAATGTACATATTTATTTACGAAAAATAAAAATTAAATATGTTAAAACACGTGCCATTCACATGTGCGATGCACGACTGGAATATTCAATATTCACTTTTTAGCAAATGCTAACAAAAATGCATAATTTTTGGTATACCAAAAGGTGCGATTTTTATTATTGAGCTTTTTTATCGAATCAAAACTCAAGAATGTTATATAGTTTAAATATAAGTATTGGGTTAGGTTAGGGGGCTGCTAGTGAATTTACCAGCACACTTAGACCACGTTGGTCCATTGTGATACCTACAGTCAGACTTCACCCATTGATCGATCGCTCTAGTGATAGTGCCGTTAATTTGATCCCAACGGCAAATGGTGACTGGACCAGATTTTAAAAACCGGATAAAAGCGTATTAACTTTGCTTTCACTGGAATTCGAACCTGGGACCCCTCTATCTTAGAGCAGGCACTTAACTAATTGCGACATACAGTCATATACAGTGACTCCAAAATCTATTCGCTCACCAACCTATGTAAAAGAAAAAATTGGTACAGAAAACAAACTAAAAGGTTCACAAAAATCGTTCATCCATTTATTTATTTTTCGTGAAATACTGAACAAAAAAACAAAAAATATAAACATAATATCATTTATTTACAGAAATAAACTAAAAAAATGTTCATTAATTCCTAATTTCAGTATCCAAAAATACAGAAATAAACTAAAAAAATGTTCATTAATTCCTAATTTCAGTATCCAAAAATATTCGTTCACGCTCTCAATACGTTATTTAGTTTAGTCAGCTAGTATTTTGATAGTCCACCCTTGTTTCTGATTATGTGTGTTAATCTATTCAAAATGGAATCGACTAGATGTTGGGTTATTGCAGATGTTATTTGCTCCCATTCTATCGTTAAAGCGGCTTTCAAATCAGCTTTATTACGAATCTCATGTTTTTTTTAAATTTTGCTCCAAAATATTCCACACATTTTCAATTGGATTGATTTCTGGCGATGGGGTGGTTTGAATCCATTTTGGAGTATTATGAAGCAGCCACATTTTACTGTTCCAGGCTGTATGTATGTAGTTAGTAAAATGTAGTTAGTATTAAGACCCATTTTATTGTCTTGAGAATGTTAATGTCTTGTTTGTGGTCCATTATACCATCAATAAAATGCAAGTTACCTCACCTTTAGCACTCATACAAATCTAAACTAGCACAGAGCCTCCACCATGCTTAAAGGTTGGTTTCAGATGTTTCTAATCCATTTCTGTATTTTTTTTCTCCATACAATACATCGACCATCTTAACCATAGATTTTAAATTTACTTTCATGTGTAAATGTAAACTTGTTCCAAAATTCTTTTGATTCATTTTTATACAGTTTTGCAAATAAAAGCCTCTTTTTCTTGTTGATTTTGCTAATGTATGGCTTCATCCTAGCAACTATACCATGATAACCAGCATCATACAGCAGATTACTAACGGTATTAACGCACAATTGAACTCCAAATTCATGTTGAATTTCAGTGTGAATTTGGGAAGCACTTTTTTTTGGGTCATGCTTTACTTTTTCTACAACGACACGCTTTTCTCTGTCCGTTGAAATGCATGGGCGACCCGAGCGCGGAGCAATAGACAGGTTGTTTAGACCGGAGAACCTATCGATAATACTTTCCACGGTTGAATATGACCGATTAACAGTTTTTCCGATAGATCTGATCGATTCTCCGGATTCACGCATAGTTACTTTTTTAGTTTTAGTGACTTCATGTAATTTTTTGTTTACAAAAAGGGAATACAAAGCCGAATATGGTTTGGTTTAGTGCCGTCTACCAGATTGACAACTTATATAATATAATTTTAGGTATAGAATAGAATAGAATAGAATAGAAATTAAAAGAGGTATAGAATAAATTAAAAAAATTATGCATAAATTCAAAAATCGCCTTCTAAAATACGGGTTCTGTAGCGTAAGGCTGTTGTAGTGTAGTTGTATAAATCTTCCCCCCATGACTACCGTTCAATATATTGATAACCACATCTAAATCCAGCACGGTGACTCCAAAATATCTCACGCGGAATTGTTTCAAAATAGGGCATCTTCCGATGAAATGGTATATATCCTCCAGATGTTGGAAGTCAAAAGATTCGCTTCAGAAAGTATCTAAGAAAATATCTATTTCCCAACATCCTCAAAAAAACAATAACCCCAAATAGAGGCCGCAGTTGCACCAAATAGCTTAATTTTCGAGGTGTGATCGATATACTTATTGTCGATGCATCGTCCCCAAACTGATGAAATAGCTCTTTTAGCTGCTGCTAGTTGGCATATGAAGTGTTTTTTTATATTTAGGTTAGATGTAATTAACATACCTAAATATTTATACTCCCTTACTATTACAACGTAAGACCGCTTTTCGGTTATTCTTTTCAGCCATTTCTAAAAAACATCACCTTTGATTTCGATAAATTCACCGACAAGTTGTTGTTTTTGCAGTACGTTTCAAGATGGTTCATCGCAAGCTGCATCCCTTCTATTATCTCCGACAAGAACACTATATCGTCCGCAAACTTTAGTGCTGGTATCCTCACACCACCTAGCTCGATTCCTCCTCCTACTTCCTCTACTATATCGTCTATAAATAAAATGAAAAGTAAGGTGCTTAAGATGCACCCTTGCTTGACTCCCATTTGCGTTCCAAATTCTTTCAATGCAAACTCTCCATTCCATACATACGCCACGTTATTGTTTTACATCGCTTTCAGTACGTTTACTACTTTGCTTAACAAACCCAAATTCTAAAGCTTTTAAAAGAGAGCTTCACGCGCTATGGAATCAAAAGCTCACGAAAGTCAACAAAGAAGACATATATTTAACGATTTTGCTAAAAAAATCTCCGCAATGGTTGTAAGGGTAATGTGATCCAATGTTGAATAATTTTTTCTAAGCCCCGCCTGATATTCTTTTAAAATCTTGTTTTTTATTATCCATTGTATAAGCCTGTTAATGATGATAGCATTGAATAGTTTTGCCAAATTATTCAAAAAGGAGATGCCTCTGTAGTTAGCAGGGTTATCGAGCTCGCCCTTTTTATGCAGTGGGAAGATTATCGTCCTTTTAAAGTTTCCTGGAACAATGGCTGTCTCGAAAATTCTATTAAATTCACTTGAAATTCGGAAGAGCTGTTCTTGCAAAATTCGAAAGGGATCCGATCATCACCTGGAGCTTTCCTTGCTTTAGAAGAATCAACTACACTTCTTACTTCGGTCAAAGTAAATGGCGAATCTAAGAACTCATCCGTGAAGAATGGCGCTGCATACTTTTTATAATTTGAGTTAAAACGTCGATGTTAGGCGTTGGATCGTGTTCCATCAGACTCGAAAGCTCGGTGTTTAAATTATTTTGATAAGCGGAACGAAATCGGTCGTTCCAAACCAGCTTCGGTAGGAGAGCCAGTTGAATTGAATTAACCGTAGCTCCTGTCTTCACAATAGTACATTTAATTTCCATGGGCATATGGTCGGAAAATGTTTGTTTGTTTCGCTTAAGATAAAACTCCAATTTCCGGACATCAAGCAATAATCTATAACGGAGCACGTTGTTCCATGGATGAAAGTATATTCATCATCTACGTCACCATTGCAGCTTCCATTTAAGATCTTGCAGTCATACGCATCCGCAATTTCCATAATTTTAGTGCCTTTAGTATCGCAAAATTCATCTTTAGAATTTCAAGCTGCATTTATAATCGGTGCCATAGATCCACTTATAAAATTATTTTGCGTTAATCCTAACCATGCGTTGAAATCACCAGCAAGTAGAAGGTCCGTCGATCCTAGAAACTGAAGCATATCGGAGAGCTTGCCAAAGTCATGGATCCAGTTGACTGCAGTTCAAATAAATAGGTACTACACAAGAGGTACTACAAGAGATCCGCCATTGATTTTTACATTGAGAACACAGGTTCTTTCCACCATCTTTAAATGTATATGTACTTCCTTCAGAGATTTACGATATCCTAACAGCTCACCACCGCTTCCTCTTCCAAATATATTGGTCTTGACTGCTGGAATCCATTTCGTCGTATAGTCCATAAAAATACTACTAAATTTATTTTCTTCACTGGCTAAGATGGTGCCATGACATAACGCCAAGCGACATAAGGCCAAATTTTAAAGCTTGGCCTTATGTCGCTTTGTGAAAGTGACATAAGGCCAAAGCAACAATTGGCTTTATGTCGCTTTCCGCTGTATATCTGATTTAGGTTTACCTTATTAAAATATACCTTCCATTAAACATTCTGAGACATTTAAGAGGAAACGGGTAAAAAGTGAAATTGGTTTGGGGGGGCATGCTGCCCCCCTGCAACCCCCTTGCTTGGCCACAGATAGGATTTGGGGTAGGTGCAAAGTTGGATATATGTTACTTTTTCAAATCCATTCTAAATATGAAAATAACCAACCTCGCACCTATCCCAAATCTTATCTGCGACCAAGCTGGGGTTTTCAGGGGGCAGCATGAACCCTCATACTCCACTTTTTACCCGTTCCCTTATACTAACTCCACTGTTCAATTTCATTTTAATTATACATATACATGTTATTAAAAATTGTGGAATTATGACCCACTTGATGTTTATTGATATTATTATTTGGTGTTATGTCTCAAAAAAATTTGGCGTTATGTCGCTTTGTCGAGCGACATAAGACCAAATTCTTAAATTTGGCTTTATGTCACTTTGAGAAAGAGACATAAGACCAAATGCTAAAATTTGGCCTTTTGTCGCTTGGCGTTATGTCCGGGCCCCGCTAAGATATGCGTTCCAAAAAGCAAAAATATCAAAACTCTTAATGTAATTAAAAAAATTCGGAACAAATAATTTGTTCTTTAGACTTGCAACATTATAACTCAAAATATTAAATGACAAAACTTCATAATTATCAAATTCATTTGTACTACAATTCTCGTAGACTATAAATATTAGACTGAGACATCAAAAACGGCCCATTTTTAAATAAACTACGAGTATATACCGACGTAAATGTTACAACCAATTGAGCCGATCTTTTATGTCTGCTGTAGTCAAAACATAATCGATATTCATTCTTGCTGCAAGAAATCCTGCAAGAAATCCCGCTATTACGGAATAAAGAGCAAGTACTACAGATATTATGTTTATGTTTTTTGTTTTTTTATTCAGTATTTCATGAAAGAAAAATAAATGTATGAACGATTTTTGTGAACCTTTTAGTTTGTTTTCTGCACCCATTTTTCCTTTTACATAGTTTGGTGAGCGAATAGATTTTGGAGTCACTGTATATACAAATTAACAATTTTACATTTTTTCTCCGATTTAAACACTTTATTTGTCGCTTGGTGTGTTTAGAAAAGTACTCACGTCCGATTTTCCTGATTTTTTTTTTTGAAGCAGTTTTCACAGCTATCTACTGGAACAGATTAAAATGACATTTAAAATTCTAAAATCCTGAAAAAAAATAATTGAAATACCTTCTATACCCTAAAGCGTAAGCAAATGAACTGCATATCAACTTAACCCATTAATAATATACTGTACTCAAGAAGTCCCGTTACGCGAACAATAATTGATATAACTGAAGAAAATTAAAATAGCCCAAATTCTTTGTGTGCCTTGTCTAGGTGTTAGTGTCAAATTAATGAATTTTTCCAGATTGTGCATAGTTTATAGCAGAAATCACTCTTAATTTGAAAGCGTATTTTACAACATTTTCACCGACACGATTCTGAGAATACGTGTGATCTGTTCCGAACAGCTGATAGACTTCCCCTCCAAGTGGATATAGTGAAATAGGCATAGACAGTGGTTACATGAACGGAAAAAGACAGGAGTATCCAAAATAAAGTATTCGATTTTCCACAAGTTGAAGGGTAATTGATTTGGATTCGTCAAATATCCAACTTCACAGTAAATTTTTCGGTGAATCATGTCCGTTTTTATTTCATTTTGGACTCATTCTCCTCAGAAAGAATTTCATGCGGTTTTCCGAGAGGCTTCTAAACACCCATAAGTTTGTCATTTATTTTTCAAATATCGTCATGGTAATTTTCTAAACAAAATGTAGGAGGAGCTAGACAATGAAATTTGTTTATGGTATTTTTTATTTATTTCTGGTCTCAAAAATTTATTGGAAATAATACTGGCAACTTGTAAAGAATACGTATAAAAATGGATAAATATTGAAACCAGTTCGGTTTCAAAACATTTCGGACATTCTTCAAGTACTCAAGTTTTCTTATAATCAATAAAGATATGTCCATGTTATTTTTTATAAAAATATATTACGCTGACTGCGCCATCTAAGAAATGGAGAAATTCCATAGAGGGAATTGAGCAGCTGTCAGGCAGGGATCATTCTCAAGGGTACGTGAACATAATGGAATCCAGTTGGAGAAGTATAAGTATCCCTGAATGGCAGGAGTAGTTACAGTTTGATTTAAGAGTGAAAAGAGTTGAAACCGCCTCTGTGTAGACAAGTTCAGTCATTGAAATAGTAACAAACCAGTGATTATGGAAAA
Organism: Myathropa florea; assembly: GCA_930367185.1. Taxonomy (NCBI): domain Eukaryota; kingdom Metazoa; phylum Arthropoda; class Insecta; order Diptera; family Syrphidae; genus Myathropa; species Myathropa florea. The sequence goes on along the minus strand of OV884004.1, from coordinate 58,564,860 downwards.
CGTAAACTGTAGTGTGAATTCAGGATAGAGTTATCTCTATATAGACAAATCAATGTTTGTTTGTTGGAGCACTCGAAGAGATGAGATGAGCAACTTTATTCAGAATTCCGTGAAAAAGATTTTGGTACAAAAGTGGGGCCATTTGGGAGTGGCTCCAGTATACGCGAAGTTGTCATTGATTTTGAAACATTGACGCACTCCCTCGAGTGATTGATCAATCGACAGATCTTTCTAAATGAGGTAGAGGATTGCTTCAACACTTTTTGGTCCATTATTCCATTTGGAAAATATGGAGCTCCAAAGTTTTCTATTAACACGTCCCCCTTTACCAAAGTGTTTAAAAATCTGGGAAAATCACAAAAACTTTGCTTCATTGAGTACTTTCATTTTAAATAATATTAAGCATTCTGGCCCTAATAGATTCCGAGATATAAAACGGTCAGAATGCAGTTTTGAAGACCTCAATGCAGGCATTAAGAAATGATAAATATCAAAATATAGATTTATGTCGAAATTTTGGGATATCTAAGATTTAAAGTGATAAATATTCTCATCTCACACATAAATTTCATGCTGTGTTCAACCACTCTATACGTTGATTGGTGTTATCTCTTAGATCGGTTTCAAATCCTAAATGCGCAACAGAAATGCACACACACACCCCAGGCGTGAGCATTGATTGGGTATAATGGAAGTGATTTTCTGTGTTGTATAAACTTGGATATAGGTATAGGTATACATATGTATGGATGGACGTTTGTTTGTTTGTATGATTAAATGTAGTAATGAATAGTTGATTTGGGTTGTAGTTAGAAGAAAATTCAACTGAAATAGTTCATATGATATCGGCACTGCGATGACATAAGAAATGTATTTATGAATAGTTTCCGATCCTGAGTGGGATAACTCGATCATTAGGTTAGTAATTAGAAAAGATAAAAATAATCCTAGACAAGCAGCTCCGAAGATTGAATTTGATGAAAAGGATTCATTTCACATCAGAAGTTCAAGTGCGCGCTTGCGAGAAAAAAAAAATAAAATCTTTAATGGATTTCATGGTCAAGCATCAAATGATGGTCAAGCATCATTTGAAGTCGTTACCAAAAATATGATTCAAGGCCCATGTGGCTTACTGAACAATGATTCGCGATGCATGTCTGATGGGAAATGCACAAAACGGTACCCAAGAGATTTAGTTGCGGAAACTGTTCGACGATCGATTGAAGATGGCGGCAAATCCATCATTTCGAAAGTGAGAAACAATGATTGTGAAGTCGATAACCGTTGGGTTGTGCCGTGTGCCAACATATTTAAATTTAATCTCATCTCATCTCATTTTCAATGACCCGCATGTTCCACTAAAGGGGTCGCGGGGGCAATGCATGCCCATAACTCATCAGGAGCTATGCCCAAGCGCAACCAGGCGAGTGTTTGGACTTGGTCCAACCATCTCATCCTAGGTTTGCCAAGCGGTCGCCTACCTGATGGAATCGCATTCAAGGCACGCCTCGGAAGTCGTGATGATGAGGACATTCGTGCCACGTGACCAAACCAACGAAGTACAGCCCTTTCCGTTCGAAGAAGCAGCTGCCCAACATTCAATTCCCCGCGCACTGTCGTGTTTCTCACCCCATCCCGGCGAGTAATTCCCACAACAGCACGAAGAAATCTCATCTCGGCAGCTTGTATTCGCGATCTTATTCTTTCGGTCATTACCCAAATTTCATGACCATAGGTGAGAGTTGGAACAAATACTGCGTTAAAAACCGCTAACTTGGCTTTGACACCAAGCTCGGCCTTCCTGATTACAGATCGACCAAGCTGTTTCAAAATTGACCCAGCTTGACCAATCCTACAGGAAAGCTCACCATTATTCCTTCCCATCACTCGTGAAGAAGACCCCGAGATACTTGAACTTCTCCACCTGTTTCAATGGGACTCCACTAACATGTAGAGTGCATTGAACAGGGGTTCTGGAAATAACCACAACCTCGGATTTGTCCACGTTAACCCTCATCCCAGCATCAGCACATACGGCCACAAACCTATCTAGCGCGCGCTGGAGTTCTATCTGGGAGGATGTGAGGATGACTAAGTCATTTGCAAAAAGAAGATGACTTACCCTCAACTCTCCCAATGTGAAACATTCCTCGCCTCGACTGCGCTGTAACATCCAGTCCATATATATAATGAAAAGGAGAGGTGACAAAACGCACCCTTGGCGAAGTCCAACGCCCACGGTGAAAGGTGTTGATTTACTACCGTTAACCCGAACACAGCTACTACAGTTTGTGTATAGAGACTGAATGGCCCTCAACAAAGAACCATCAATCCCATACTCCTGCAGAACACTCCAGAGTTTACCTCGAGGAACTCGGTCGTATGCCTTTTCCAAATCTACAAAACAACTGTAGATCGGTTTGGCGTACTCCCAAGCCTTCTCAAGTACCATTCTTAGAGTGAAAAGCTGGTCGGTTGTACTTCTGCCAGGACGAAAACCGCACTGTTCATCCCCCATCCTGGATTCAACCATAGCTCTAGAACGCGCCTCCAACACCTTAGCGTAGACTTTACCTGGGAGACTTAAATGAGATATGCCCCTGTAATTGGAGCACTCTTTTTTGTCCCCCTTTTTGAAGAGAGGGACAATCACCCCAGTCTGCCAATCACCAGGTGTTTCACCGCGTTCCCAAGCCACCTTACTGACACGAGAGAGCCATAAAACTCCCTCTTTACCCATAGCCTTAAGCATTTCTGGCCGGATTTCATCCACACCGGCGGATTTGCCAACTTTTAGCGATTCAATCGCCAAAATGACTTCCTCCACCGTTGGACTATTCTCCGCCCTACTCAAGACTACAGGTCTGTCACCCTCAGTGCCCTGTTCGGGATTGAGCAGCTCCGAAAAGTGCTCGCTCCATCTGCGCAAGATGTCCACCTCATTGGAAAGCAACACGCCATCTTTGGATTTGACTCCTTCGATGGTGTTGTATTTCCTCCCTCTGAGCCGGCGAATGGTTTGCCAGAACACCTTTTTCGCAGATCTATGGTCGCTTTCCAACTTCTCGCCGAACTCCTTCCAAGTCTGCTCTTTAGCTGCTCGCACAGCCAATTTGCAAGTTCTTCGCGCCTCAGTGTACCGGTCACGAGAATCAGAGTTCCCCAAAAGAATCCAGTCTCTGTAGGTCTCCTTCTTCTCTCTGATGGCTTCTTGAACTCCGGGTGTTTTAAACCACGCAGTTCTTTTCTCACCACCAGCCGCCACACCAAGCCGCTTCAGCCCACAAACATCACGTGCAGAAGCAATGACAGCTGTTGAAAACAGTCGCCATTCGTCCTCTACATGCGATGGAATAGTTGGAATTTGCTCTAACCCTTAGGATATTCCATGTGCAAAATGTTGCTGCACCTCACTGTTCTGTAGTTTCTCCCACCGTATGCGTGTAACCACTCTTGGTTTCCGAATTGGCAGAAGAAGCACTTTATCAGTAAGATGCAGCGTACACAACACCTGGTGATGATCAGTTGACAGTTCAGCCCCTCTCAACACACGAACGTCACAAACCATCCGTTTCACACACGATGGTACCACAAAGAAATCTATCAACGATTTCTGTTGAAGACTCCGACGGTACTATGTGTATTTATGGATGTCTTTGTGTGGAAAGAAGGTGTTCATAATGGACATGCCATTTGCACAGCAAAAATCCAACATCTTCTCTCCGTTCATGTTTTCATTAGGATCACCGTTCCTCCCAATCACACTCCCCCATGTCGTTACATCCACACCCACGAGAGCATTGAAGTCACCCATCAGAATAAAGGAATCCATCTCAGCCACCCTGTCAAGGGCAGCATCAACTTCATCCAGGAAAGCCGCATACTCTGACTCTAGATTCGGTGCATACACCTGCACTAGAGCCAAAGTTGATCTTTCAAGCTTGAGCTTTAAGATCCCGACTCTCCCTCCTAACGGTATCCACTCCAATACTCTGTCTGCCAGCCTGGGACTTGTGAGTATCCCCACTCCCGCCTGTGCAGACATTTGAGGTGCCACTCCCGACAGGAAGAGTTTCCACCCGTCCGAAAGATCCACAGTTCTAGATCCTCTTTGCTTGGTCGAAGAAATGCCTACGATATCTAACCGATATCTGGCAGCTTCTCCAACCAGCTCGAGATCCTTTCCTGTGAGCGATGAGACGTTCCATGTGCCTATCCTAAGCCGATGCCGTTGTCCGTTGCCTTTTAACCCTCGCACGCACTGGTTAGTGCATGGCGTGATCCCCCTCCCACCCCCGTAGTGGCTCACGAGGCCACTGCCGGGTTGCTCGTAACTGCTTCGGGCTGAGCCCGACCGGCTGCCGAGCGGGACAGGCCGGCCACCAGACGCTCGCATACTGCCACCATTCAGGCCTGGCTCCGAATGGGGCCCTGGCACACCAGGGTAGGCGGTATCCGAGGCTGTTCGTCTTCTTCTTGTCATCCGAGGGGGTTGCGCTTCGTTAGCCAGGCTTGTGGCGTACAATATGCACACCATAAACCTGTTGCCCGCCCCCCACCACGAGGAGGTCAGCTGCCGGGGGGCATATTTAAACTTAATAAAAAATAAAAGTGTTCTTTAATATGTATATAATAATAATAGTTTAATAGTTTTTTTTAATATGCGTAGCAACCCGCGCCGGGTACAGCCAGTTGTAAATAAATCAGTGCTTATTGAAACAGTTGAAGTGAATTGTTTTATTTCTTTTCAATCCAGTGATGGAACCCTCAATAAAATCGGTTATTAAGATTACGTCTATTTGTGAATAACGTAACAACATGAACGAAACGGAAATTTAAGTCGGAGGAAATAATAAAGTGGTTTAAAGGATAGAGTTATAAAATATTGCGAACTGTATTCGATTCTTTCACAAAATATGTAAATTTTTTTCTAAATTGACGATAGTTTTGAACAAGGAAATGAGGGTTACTTTTATTTCTTTCAGAAACTTTTAAAATTCTACCTTATTTTGGTTTAGCAGTAAAAATGGTCTATTCATTTCCGTAACAATTCAATAAGCTTCCAAAAGTATTCTAAAATTTTATAAATGATTTTATTGGATGATTTGAAAACTTTTTTTATTTGATAAACTTTATACTAAAATTTAGAATCTAAAATTATAAAACTGTTAAAACTTCCTTCGATTGGTTTAAAAAAGGGTGTAATGTAATCTAGATAACATTGTTTTACAATATTCCGTCAGCTGTTTTAATTTCTGAAATGTCAAATCAAAAAATATTCTGGTCAAACAATTGAACATTAAAGAAATTAATTGCGGAAAATTAATGCTGAGAAAGATCAAACAAATTAAAAAAGTGCTTCTTGTTGTTGGGATTACGTTTTACGTTTTATTACGATCCTCTCATCTCTCTCATTTTTCATTTGCGATGTCCATTGAATTCTGTGCTTTGGAAGACAACGCTGACGCTGACGCACTGTTGTGTTTCAGCCATTAGTGACTTTACTGCAGACAATTCATGAATTTGTGACGTTACCATGACCAACCGATCATGAATCAGCCGCCATTTTTGTACGCTATTGATAAATCCAAATAAGCATGAATGTAAATGAGGAAAGATTTGTGCATTCATCATTAACTGTCAAATTTATGGAACGATTCGTATTCGAATGGGCCAGTGGTTTGTAAAGTTACGCAAATCTATATGACTGATTTGTGTTTCATAAAGGGTGGTCCAACGAAACTGCAGGATGATAATTCTAAATAAAACAAAACGTTTTCAGAGAATTATCGTAATATTTTTTATTATGATCAAAATAACTATGACAATTATGTGTGAAACAAAATATCGGCCAAATGCTGTCCACGGCTTCGGTGGAATACCTCTATCCGATGGTCCATATTCTCAATGTCAAACTACATGATCGTGGTGGCCAATTAACATCGCCACGACGCACAGTGGTTTTGCCCCACCCTCAAAACTGGAAACAATTCAAAAAATTAAATGAGAAAAATGATAAAGTTATGTATGTTTCCCGTTAAATAACATGTCAGTGCATCGAATGATCACTCATTTAAGTCAATTGCATGCTCTCCCACTCTTTGGGAAGCATTTGAAGTCACCGTTTTATTGCGATTGCGAAAGTGATGTGCAAAAGTGAAAAAAAAGTGTTGGTTTCAAAATATTGTAGTTTTGCTAAAAATTAAGATAGACCATTGCCAAGACATGGAATCGAAAGCTTTAGGTGCGTAGTTAAATATTCTAATCAGCCGAAAACCATGTATGTGCCTGTTTTAATTGATTTAATTAAAAGTGGAAGCGTGTTTCAGAAACTAAAATTTTGTATGTCTTTTCTAAAATCTTAAGCTTAAAGTAGGTTTCCACTTCGTTCCACATCAAGATATTTGCATTTCTATGTAGTTGAACTTGTTGGCTAATAATTTTAATTTTTTTCTTAAATTAATTTTTAAAAATGTTGATCAACCAAAACCAGCAAAACAAATTATGGCAACGCTGCTCGGATATTTTTTAATAATACAAACCTCGTCTTCGAAATTTTTGGGGTTGATAAAGTATTTATTGAAGAATTTCATACGATTTTAGTGGCAATTGTTTTTAATTTGATGTTGATCACACCTGATCCACTAATTAAAAGTCTGAGAAAACTTCAAAAAAAATTAAATCATTTCCCAAATATATTTTTAATTTGATTATATGTGCAGGTGAAGGTGATGCATCTGATGGCAAATTTGAGAGAAAATCAATCTTTTAAATTCGCTGTAAAAACATTGAAACCAATTGAAAAACAATATTATGTACTATATATATTATTTAATTCGTCTACATATATGTATATAAGTTCGAAAAAAATTTAAAACAATTGTAAATAAAATTGTTTGATTTATGTGTTCTTTAATAAATACTTTAATTCTTAATTAAAACGTAAAAAATAAAGAATTTTAAAGTGAAAATGAGTTTATTTGCCTCTAATAGGTACAGGAATAAAAAGTACAGGAATTGTTTGCACTTTTGAAGCCGTTTTGCCTCACTGTGCGGCGTGAGATAACACGGTCATTGAATTTCTTGCGCAAAAGAGCCATTGTTTCGTTGGCTGTGTGGCAAGTGGCACCATCTAGTTGGAAGCACATGTCGTCCGTTATAATTTCGCGATAGCGAACACCATTGGCTCTTTTGCGCGAGAAAATCAATGACCATGTTATCTCACGTCGTGGCGATGTTAATTGGCCGCCACGATCATGTGATTTGACACCGTAGGACTTCTTTCTTTATGGATATTTAAAAGAAAAAGTGTACGTCAATAAGCCAAGAACCCTCTAGTTCGGTTCTAATATTCCGAATTTTTAAACTAAACTAAACTTACACGATTAAGTTTAGTTTAGTTAATACTGGTATGTGTTTTTAGTGCTATTTAATAGTTTTGTTGCGATTTTTAGTATACCTATTAACCATTTTAAAGTTTTAAAGTGATAAATGTAAAATTGGTAAGTTTCGTCGCAAATTATGTGCAGTTTTGTTTACGTGTACTCACTTGAGTATTCGAATACAAGCTATCTTTGCATAATTTTCAGCGAATTAGTTTTGAAGTTTTCAAAAAATTACTATGGACTGGAAGAAGCTGTAGCTTGCGTTTTGGAGGATTAAGATCGGCGGAATATGACATGGTACTAATACCGCCAGAACCATTTAACCTAACAGATATCGAAACAGTAAACTCACCTCACGATGTTCCAAGGATGGTAGAAATTTTAACACGTACGCTCACCTCCGGAGCAAATTATTGGTCTGGCAGTGATAAGGAGGTACTCTCCTTTAGAAGACGTAAAATAGCGAAAAGATGAGGGTGATCCAAAGATGGTGTTTTAGGACTTGTCTCCGGTTGTATCGAACACCCGGGTCTGAGTACAAGAAGTACTATCCTAACGAGGTCCTGTACAAGAGGCCAAATGTGAAAAGGATCGACAATTTTATTATTAAATTAATAAGAAGTCAAATTGTAAAAAGTATGACTTCTACCAACAGCCTGATCTTCGGGGCTTATTACCCCAATTATATGTACCATGAGAGGGTGTGACACAACGGCTTTGTTCCACCTGAAGCATTCCTCTATTTGGATTCGATCGGCCTGATCCAGGACACGGAAGGATGTCTGTAATCTGCAACGCGGTATGCCGAACAGTTGACAGGCGAGTCCTCTACGAATCGGATGTCGTTCGCGACCACGAGGATCTTCTCTGGCTCAGTAGATCGATCCCTGCTCGAGACAGGAGAGAGAGTGATAAAGAGCGGCACTTTTTTTGGTGGGTACACCAGAACCAGTATCCGCCTTCGCCAGCTCCTGATTGATATGATGATATAGTTGGTTTAACGTCCCACTTATCTAGATATAAAAAAAAAGAAAGTTGGACAAGGGCGTGGATTATATATGTTACGCATATACATAACATACACGCCCTGGTGTACACGTCCGTTACAGGCATAAATTAAGTTAGATTAAGTTTTGTTTTAATAGGGTAGTAAGGCTTAGGTTCAAATTTAGGTTAGGTAATAATAAGAATGTCCAGAGCGCCAAGTTTTTTTCTTAGTAAGACTTAAATAATAAAATTTGTCCTAAGGACTACAAAAACTGTCAATAGTTTTGACGCCGAAAGGCAAATAAATAAGTTAGATTAGATTATTTTAGAGTATCCGCGAAGGACCAGTAAGATAGAATTAAGAACTTGCATTGTTAGGTATTAAGATCGATTTAATAATTTTTGTATAAGTTGTCCTGAAAAAATTAAATAAAAATTTAAAAAAAAAAAACGTAAAATAGAGGGAAGAAGTCAAGGTCATCTAAGTTGGAAGAAGTGTTCTCCATCATATATAACTGTTTTTTTAAGCTCAAAAGCAGTTCATTCATCTTTGGCAAATGAGCTTAAAAGCTTAACTCCAGTAAAACATTTTGAAACACTGTTTGATGAGGAGATTGTGGACGTTATAGTTAACAATACAAAGGTCTATGCTAGTCAAAACAATAGACACATTCCATATAAATGTCATCATCATCATCATTTTCAGTTCAGTTTAGTTGAATTTCTGTCCGCATTAACCAACGAATACAATAGAATATTTGAAACAGCGAGTGTGCCAGAAAGCTTTAAAAGGACAATAATTTTTCCTCTACACATGAAAGGATCGTACGACAACCCTGAAAATTATTGAGGCATTTATTTTCTGAAGTTTAATAAGTTGTTTAGTACTTTAATCTTCAATAGACTACGCAGAGGATCGATAACAAGAAAATACTGAATGAATTTCAAGCTGGATTTAGGAAAAACTATTCAACCTTAGACCAAATATTCACCCTAACAAATATTGTGGAGAGCTTTAAGAGAAGGAAAAAGAAGTTATATGCTTTTTTCGTCGACTTTCGTGCTGCCTTTGATTCTATTTCACGTGAAGCCCTTTTTTACAAGCTGTATAATATAGGAATCTCTACAAAAATTTGTTGTTTTATTGAAAGCGATGTACGAAAACAACGTCGCGTATGTATGGGATGGTGAACTTGTATCTGAGGACTTTGAAACGCAAATGGGAGTCAAACAAGGCTGTGTTCTGAGCACGCTACTTTTTATTTTATTCATAAATGATATTGTAGATGCAATTGGAGGAGGAATTCAGTTTGGAAGTATGCAGATACCAGGGCTACTTTTCACCGATGATATAGTTTTTCTTTCGGAATCAGTTGAAGGAATGCAGCGAATGATGAAGCAACTGGAGAGTTATTGTGAACTTTGGAATCTGTCTGTTAACTTAGAGAAATCTAAAATTATGATATTGAGACCTGGTGGCAGTAGATATGCCCGTAATGAAAAATGGACCTACAAAGGAGAGATTGTTTCAATAGTTCCGGAGTATAAGTATCTAGGCGTACTAATTACGGCGAATCTTAGTATGAAAAAGCATTTCCAACTTGTATGCTGCACAGTGTCAACCCACACGCTTAGACTGCACTTTTGAATATGTCATAAAAGTACTAGAGATGGAAGAGGAACGGCTGCCTAGACTAGTGCTCAGGAGAGCTATATCGACAAGGGGAAATCTCATCAAAAAGTGGGAGGAGTTGGTGGATATCATGGGTGAAAATCTGCGCATTGCCACAGACAAGAGCACTGCTGACGTAAGGGAGATTTTTGCAAAACTATTAGAGAGAGCAAGCTCCACTTTGTACAACCAATGTAAAACGGAAGCAGTAACTTCACAACATAGAATGCTTTACAGTCAGCTGAATTACAATCATCAAGAACACACGTACTTCCTCAATCACTTTCCGCTGAAGATGATTAGTTTAATATTTAAAGTAAGAGGTGAAATAATCAATTTAAATTACATCCCACACCGTCCTGACCTGCCAATTCTATGTGACCACTGTAACCTACAAGAAAGGGAGGATGTATACCACTTCGTTGCTAGATGTCCTACTTTAAGCGAGTTTCGTGTGAGACACTTTGGTGTAAACACAATGGGTATGAATGATGTTCTGAACATTTTAAACGGTGAACTTGGTTGGGAAGCTTTGTATAGATACACTTCAATCGCACTTAATTACAGAACACGTATTATTGAAGGAGATTTCTATATAAACATATGTATTAAATTATGAAAGCAAAATTTATGTAACGAATTGTCAATCTGGTAGACGGCCTTGGCCAAACCATATTTATTAAATTGTAATAGTTAATTTAAGTACTTTTTCCTTTAAATAAAGTTGTTAATACTACTACTACTCATCATCATTTTCAGTGACACACATTCCATATAAATGTCATCATCATCATCATCATTTTCAGTGACCCGCATGTTCTACTAAAGAGGTCGCGGGGGCAATGCATGTACGAGAGATCTCCAGGCCACTCGATCCTCCGCCATCGACTCTAACTCATCATTAGCTATGCCCAAGCGCAAACAGGCGAGTGATTGGACTTGGTCCAACCATCTCGTCCTGGGTCTACCAAGCGATCGCCTACCTGATGTAAGCGTATTCAAGGCACGCCTCGGAAGTCGTGATGATTGGGAAATTCGTGCCACGGTTTCAAAATTGACCCAGCCTGACCAATCCTACAGGAAAGCTCAGCATTATTCCTTCCATCACTCGTGAAGAAGACCTCGAAATACTTAAACTTCTCCACCTGTTTCAATGGGACTTCAATAATATGTAGAGTGCATTGAACCGGCGTTCTGGAAATAACCAAGCCACCTTAATGACACGAGAGAGCCATAAAACTCCATCTTTACCTTAAGCATTTCCGGCCGGATTTCATCCAACTTGCCGACTTTTAGCGATTCAGTCGCCAAAATGACTTCCTCCTCCGTTGGACTACTCCGCTCTACTCAAGACTACTCAAGACTACAGGTCTGTCTCCCTAAGTGCCCTGTTCAAGATTGAGCAGCTCCGAAAAGTGCTCGCTTCATTTGCGCAAGATGTCCACCTCATTGGAAAGCAACACACCATCTTTGAATTTGACTCCTTCAATGATATTGAATTTCCTCCCTCTGAGCCGGCGAATGGTTTGCCAGAACACCTTTTTCGTAGATCTATGGTCTCTTTCCAACTTCTCACCAAACTCCTTCCAATTCTGCTCTTTAACTGGCCGCACAGCCAATTTGCAAGTTCTTCGCGCCTCAGTCTACTGGTCATGCGAATCAGAGTTCCCCAAGAGAATCCAGTCTCTGTAGGCCCTCTTCTTCTATCTGATGACTTCTTGAACTCCGGGTGTTTTAAACCACGCAGTTCTGTTCTCACCCCCAGCCGCCACACCAAGCCGCTTCACAACACAAACATCACGTGCAGAAGCAATGACAGCTGTTGAAAACAGTCGCCATTCGTCCTCTACATGCGATGGAATAGTTGGAATTTGCTCTAACCCTTAGGATATTCCATGTGCAAAATGTTGCTGCACCTCACTGTTCTGTAGTTTCTCCCACCGTATGCGTGTAACCACTCTTGGTTTCCGAATTGGCAGAAGAAGCACTTTATCAGTAAGATGCAGCGTACACAACACCTGGTGATGATCAGTTGACAGTTCAGCCCCTCTCAACACACGAACGTCACAAACAATCCGTTTCACACACGATGGTACCACAAAGAAATCTATCAACGATTTCTGTTGAAGAATCTGACAGTACCATGTGTATTTATGGATATCTTTGTGTGGAAAGGTGTTCATAATGGACATGCCATTTGCACAGCAAAAATCCAACATCTTCTCTCCGTTCATGTTCTGATGAGGATCACTGTTTCTCCCAATTACACTCCCCCATGTCGTGACATCCACACCCACGTGAGCATTGAAGTCACCCATCGGAATAAAGGAATCAGGAAACTCAGCCACCCTGTCAAGGGCATCATCAACTTCATCCAGGAAAGCCGCATATTCTGACTCTAAATTCTGTGCATACACCTGCACTAGAGCCAAAGTTGATCATTCAAGCTTGATCTTTAAGACACCGACTCTTCCTCCTAACGGTATTCACTCCAATACCCTGTCTGCCAGCCTGTGGCTTGTGAGTATCCCCACTTCCCGACAGGAAGAATTTCCACCCGTCCGAAAGATCCACAGTTCTAGATCCTCTTTGCTTGGTCGAAGAAATGCCTACGATATCTAACCGATACTTGGTAGCCTCTCCAACTAGCTCGAAATCCTTTCCTGTGAGCGATGAGACGTTTAATGTGCCATTCTAAGCTGTTGTCCGTTGCCTTTTATTCCTCCCACGCACTGGTTAGTGCGACGCACATTGGACCTCCAAAGTGGTTATTGGCAAGTGGAAATCGATAAAAACAGGGAAAATACAGATTTTAGTGCCAGAAACAGCTTTTGGCAATTTTTTGTAATGCCATTTGGACTGTGCAATGCTCCAGAAACCTTCGAGAGGCTACTGGAGCATGTACTCATAGGCTTAAACTATAAGACCTGCTTGATATACCTCGACAACATCATCATGTTAGGAAAGGACTTCAAAGACCATCTGAAGAGCCTGGAAGAGGTATTCCAATGCATTGCGGGAGCTGGACTTACGCTCAGTTCGATGAAGTGTTCGCTGTTCAGAAAGGAAGTGAAATACCTCGGTCACCGGATAACAAGAGAAAGCATACACAACGACGAGGAGCAGATAGCAGCGGTAAGAGATTGGGCGAGACCTACAAATCTGCACGAACTACGGAGTTTCTTGGGACTGTGCACATACTACAGGTGTTTCGTTCCGGATATTGCGAAAAGGGCACATAGCTTGCATGAGCTGACGAAGAATAACCAGCCGTTTGTGTGGATGAAGTCGCAGGAAGCATTATTTCAGGCGTGGAAGAAGTTGCTCTGTTCCACACCATCCTATCCAGTATTCGGCAACACATTCATACTGGATACGGATGCAAACGCTTATGGAATAGGCGGTGTCCTCAGCCAAGTAATTGATGGCGAGGAGAAGGTAAATGCCTATTATAGCAACATCTTGTTTAATCCCGAACAAAAAAAAAGCAATGTGGACTATCGCGACACCCTTGTAAGGTGGAGTGCAAACATTATTTTATTTTATTTATTATCCACAGGGTGTGGGCGTCGTGGTCGTGTGGGTTCGTGCGTCGACCCATGCGCATCAGACAGTCTAGGTTCGAATCCAAGTTCAGACAAACAATTTTTCAAAAAATAATTGTTCACGGCTCCACCTCTTTCGAGTCACTGACAATTCTCAAAGAGTATAACTGTCTAGAAAAAAAGCTCTTAAATCTCGCCGTTCGGAGTCGGCTTTAAACTGTAGGTCCCCCCCACTCGTGAGAGAACAATAGCACGCACAACACAAGTGGTTGCTGAGAAGCTTGGCCGAGGTCCACCTCGGCCGCCATTATTATATTATTATTATCCACAGGGAGCAGAAGAACGATCCGGATCTGACAAAGATCATCCAGGCCAAACTTGGAACTTGGAACCAGACCAACGTGGGAGGAAATGGCACATGAGGGTCCTGTCGCCAAAGCCTATTGGGTGCAGTAGCGAAGTCTACAGCTCAGGAATGGTTGATTGTGATTCTGTGGCGAAGGATAAACGAGCTTGTGGAGGATTATCTCAAGGGACCAAGTGAAGCATATCTGGGCATCACAAAGACGGTAGAGAAAATCAAACAGCGGTTCCGCTGGGTTGGATGCCAGCAGTCAGTTGCCGAGTGGATCCATCCATGTGATAAGTACGCAAAGGCAAAGGGCCCACAGTCAAGTAGCCGTGGGAAGATGCAGCAATATAACGCGGGAGCACTATTCGAAAGTACGGATGCATTCTTCAGCAATTGGGTTTGTCGTGTCGGTGTTCCTTTGGAGCTGCACTCGGATCAGGGAAGTAATTTCGAGTCTGTAATCTTCAAAGAACTGTGCCAGACTTTAGGCATACACAGGACATGAACAACACCGTTGCATCCACAATCAGACGGCATGGTGGAAAGGTTCAACCGGACACTTGAGGTGCATTTGAGGAAAGTGGTCGACAAGAATCAACAGAACTGGGACGAACAAATACCAGCATTCCTTATGGCGTACCGATCCGCTGTCCACGATACGACATCGACGTCGCCTGCATAAACGATATTCGGATAGGATTTAAGACTTCCCGCAGATCTGAGATTCATCATATCGACACTTGAAAAGGAGCCATCATCTCTAAAGGAACGTTTGGACCAGGTTCACCGGGACATTAAGAAACGTACCCAGCTAAAAAGTGACAAGATGAAGGCGCGGTACGAAATCAAAGCAAATCCTGGAGGCTTAGAAGAGCGACAATTGGTGTTGCTTTACAATCCACAACAGAATAAGTGAAGTGGGATTATTAAACGAATTAATGACGTGCTCTACCGGATACATTGGATTTTACAGCAGAGTTAAAATAAAAGTCGTTCCCATATGTACTTATATGTTGGATTTGACGATCTCTAATGCATAGCCTTCATCCATGTCACATCATCAAATAATCCAACAATATCGCTAGATTCGAACTTCGTCAATGCCAAAAGGAAACCGTTCCTAGCAGAACAGAAATGCCTAAACAGGTCAGGTGTGTAATTTGCTATGCAAAAATATGTTGTTCGTGCAAGAAAACGCTTTTCATCGAAAGCCTTACTTCGAAAAGTACCATACCATGCACACTGTAGTCAATCAATATAATAATAATAATAATAATAATGACGGCGCTATAGTCCGAGGTGGACCTGGGCCTAGGTTCTCAGCAACCACTCGTGTTGTGCGTGCTATTGTTTTGTCACGAGCGGAGGGGACCTACAGTTTAATGCCGTCTCCGAACGGCGAGATTGAGAAGACAATAAATAATAAATAATAAATAATAAATAATAAATAATAAATAATAAATAATAAATAATAAATAATAAATAATAAATAATAAATAATAAATAATAAATAATAAATAATAAATAATAAATAATAAATAATAAATAATAAATAATAAATAATAAATAATAAATAATAAACAATAAATAATAAATAATAAATAATAAATAATAATAAATAATAAATAATAAATAATAAATAATAAATAATAAATAATAAATAATAAATAATAAATAATAAATAATAAATAATAAATAATAAATAATAAATAATAAATAATAAATAATAAATAATAAATAATAAATAATAAATAATAAATAATAAATAATAAATAATAAATAATAAATAATAAATAATAAATAATAAATAATAAATAATAAATAATAAATAATAAATATAAATAATAAATAATAAATAATAAATAATAAATAATAAATAATAAATAATAAATAATAAATAATAAATAATAAATAATAAATAATAAATAATAAATAATAAATAATAAATAATAAATAATAAATAATAAATAATAAATAATAAATAATAAATAATAAATAATAAATAATAAATAATAAATAATAAATAATAAATAATAAATAATAAATAATAAATAATAAATAATAAATAATAAATAATAAATAATAAATAATAAATAATAAATAATAAATAATAAATAATAAATAATAAATAATAATAATAAATAATAAATAATAAATAATAAATAATAAATAATAAATAATAAATAATAAATAATAAATAATAAATAATAAATAATAAATAATAAATAATAAATAATAAATAATAAATAATAAATAATAAATAATAAATAATAAATAATAAATAATAAATAATAAATAATAAATAATAAATAATAAATAATAAATAATAAATAATAAATAATAAATAATAAATAATAAATAATAAATAATAAATAATAAATAATAAATAATAAATAATAAATAATAAATAATAAAATAATAAATAATAAATAATAAATAATAAATAATAAATAATAAATAATAAATAATAAATAATAAATAATAAATAATAAATAATAAATAATAAATAATAAATAATTATAATAAATAATAAATAATAAATAATAAATAATAAATAATAAATAATAAATAATAAATAATAAATAATAAATAATAAATAATAAATAATAAATAATAAATAATAAATAATAAATAATAAATAATAAATAATAAATAATAAATAATAAATAATAAATAATAAATAATAAATAATAAATAATAAATAATAAATAATAAATAATAAATAATAAATAATAAATAATAAATAATAAATAATAAATAATAAATAATAAATAATAAATAATAAATAATAAATAATAAATAATAAATAATAAATAATAAATAATAAATAATAAATAATAAATAATAAATAATAAATAATAAATAATAAATAATAAATAATAAATAATAATAATAAATAATAAATAATAAATAATAAATAATAAATAATAAATAATAAATAATAAATAATAAATAATAAATAATAAATAATAAATAATAAATAATAAATAATAAATAATAAATAATAAATAATAAATAATAAATAATAAATAATAAATAATAAATAATAAATAATAAATAATAAATAATAAATAATAAATAATAAATAATAAATAATAAATAATAAATAATAAATAATAAATAATAAATAATAAATAATAAATAATAAATAATAAATAATAAATAATAAATAATAAATAATAAATAATAAATAATAAATAATAATAATAAATAATAAATAATAAATAATAAATAATAAATAATAAATAATAAATAATAAATAATAAATAATAAATAATAAATAATAAATAATAAATAATAAATAATAAATAATAAATAATAAATAATAAATAATAAATAATAAATAATAAATAATAAATAATAAATAATAAATAATAAATAATAAATAATAAATAATAAATAATAAATAATAAATAATAAATAATAAATAATAAATAATAAATAATAAATAATAAATAATAAATAATAAATAATAAATAATAAATAATAAATAATAAATAATAAATAATAAATAATAAATAATAAATAATAAATAATAAATAATAAATAAATAATAAATAATAAATAATAAATAATAAATAATAAATAATAAATAATAAATAATAAATAATAAATAATAATAATAAATAATAAATAATAAATAATAAATAATAAATAATAAATAATAAATAATAAATAATAATAATAAATAATAAATAATAAATAATAAATAATAAATAATAAATAATAAATAATAAATAATAAATAATAAATAATAAATAATAAATAATAATAATAAATAATAAATAATAAATAATAAATAATAAATAATAAATAAAAAATAATAAATAATAAATTAATAAATTATAAATAATAAATAATAAATAATAAATAATAAATAATAAATAATAAATAATAAATAATAAATAATAAATAATAAATAATAAATAATAAATAAATAATAAATAATAAATAATAAATAATAAATAATAAATAATAAATAATAAATAATAAATAATAAATAATAAATAATAAATAATAAATAATAAATAATAAATAATAAATAATAAATAATAAATAATAAATAATAAATAATAAATAATAAATAATAAATAATAAATAATATATAATAAATAATAAATAACAAATAATAAATAATAAATAATAAATAATAAATAATAAATAATAAATAATAAATAATAGATAATAAATAATAAATAATAAATAATAAATAATAAATAATAAATAATAAATAATAAGTAATACATAATGAATAACAAATAATAAATAAATAATTAAAGACAAATAAATAAGCATAATAAATAAATATGAAAACATATACAAGTAAATATATAAATAAAATGTATAAATAAACAAATAAATTAGCAAATATGTATGTAAATATAATATACATATGCATAACTAATTAGGCGATGAATAAATCGTTTCGGCAATGTTTATGTAATTCTTTCGTGTAACAGACTTGAAATCAAGTGATTGTCTGATGAGCTGCAAGAAAAGCTATAACGTTCAGATAATTTATTCAATCTTTCGCTGGACTTTTTAAATTTTAGAGTTCGAGTGCAACTCTTCTGTTGAAAAACACCAAGGCAACTTTAAGATCATTTTAAGTATTTTGGTTCGCGTTATTTGTAATTTGTTTTTATGACTTTTTGCACATTTGCCCCAAACAGGTGAACCATAAAACATAATTGCTGGAAAATTGTTTTAAAGATAATAAGTTTGTTTGCATTACTTAAATGTGATCTCCGATTATTAAATGGATATAACATCCTAATCGCAAGATTAACTTTTTTAATAATTTCCTGTACATGCAAATTATAAGTTAACCTTTTATCTAAGTGTACCCCAAAATACTTAGTACTATATATCCAATCAGTTCTTATACTGTTTATTATTATTCTGTCGCTTGGTAAGAAACAGGCTTTTCTTTTTCTAGTGAAAAAGACAGTATGAGTCTTTGAAGCATTTAATATTATCTTCCATTTCTTCAGATATATTTCAATGCATTTATACTGCAATTCAGTTACAATATTGTAACCCAAAGAATCTGCAGTATAAATGCATGTGTCGTCCGCAAATCGCGGC
>OV884004.1:58333164-58545631 GCA_930367185.1 Myathropa florea | reverse complement strand
ACCAAGAGTGGTTACACGCATACGGTGGGAGAAACTACAGAACAGTGAGGTGCAGCAACATTTTGCACGGCGCATATCCGAAGGGTTTGAGCAAATTCCAACTGTTCCATCGCATGTAGAGGACGAATGGCGACTGTTTTCAACAGCTGTCATTGCTTCTGCACGTGATGTTTGTGGGGTGAAGCGGCTTGGTGTGGCGGCTGGTGGTGAGAAAAGAACTGCGTGGTTTAAAACGCCCGGAGTTCAAGAAGCCATCAGAGAGAAGAAGAAGACCTACAGAGACTGGATTCTCTTGGGGAACTCTGATTCTCGTGACCGGTACACTGAGGCGCGAAGAACTTGCAAATTGGCTGTGCGAGCAGCTAAAGAGCAGACTTGGAAGGAGTTCGGCGAGAAGTTGGAAAGCGACCATAGATCTGCGAAAAAGGTGTTCTGGCAAACCATTCGCCGGCTCAGAGGGAGGAAATACAACACCATCGAAGGAGTCAAATCCAAAGATGGCGTGTTGCTTTCCAATGAGGTGGACATCTTGCGCAGATGGAGCGAGCACTTTTCGGAGCTGCTCAATCCCGAACAGGGCACTGAGGGTGACAGACCTGTAGTCTTGAGTAGGGCGGAGAATAGTCCAACGGTGGAGGAAGTCATTTTGGCGATTGAATCGCTAAAAGTTGGCAAATCCGCCGGTGTGGATGAAATCCGGCCAGAAATGCTTAAGGCTATGGGTAAAGAGGGAGTTTTATGGCCTCCTCGTGTCAGTAAGGTGGCTTGGGAACGCGGTGAAACACCTGGTGATTGGCAGACTGGGGTGATTGTCCCTCTCTTTAAAAAGGGGGACAAGAAAGAGTGCTCCAACTACAGGGGCATATCTCTTTTAAGTCTCCCAGGTAAAGTCTACGCTAAGGTGTTGGAGGCGCGTTCTAGAGCTATGGTCGAATCCACGATGGGGGATGAACAGTGCGGCTTTCGTCCCGGCAGAAGTACAACCGACCAGCTTTTCACTCTAAGAATGGTACTTGAGAAGGCTTGGGAGTACGCCAAACCGATCTACAGTTGTTTTGTAGATTTGGAAAAGGCATACGACCGAGTTCCTCGAGGTAAACTCTGGAGTGTTTTGCAGGAGTATGGGATTGATGGTTCTTTGTTGAGGGCCATTCAGTCTCTATACACCAACTGTAGTAGCTGTGTTAACGGTAGTAAATCAACACCTTTCACCGTGGGCGTTGGACTTCGCCAAGGGTGCGTTTTGTCACCTCTCCTTTTCATTATATATATGGACTGGATGTTACAGCGCAGTCAAGGCGAGGAATGTTTCACATTGGGAGAGTTGAGGGTAAGTCATCTTCTTTTTGCAGATGACTTAGTCATCCTCACATCCTCCCAGATAGAACTCCAGCGCGCGCTAGATAGGTTTGTGGCCGTATGTGCTGATGCTGGGATGAGGGTTAACGTGGACAAATCCGAGGTTATGGTTGTTTCCAGAACCCCTGTTCAATGCACTCTACATGTTAGTGGAGTCCCATTGAAACAGGTGGAGAAGTTCAAGTATCTCGGGGTCTTCTTCACGAGTGATGGGAGGAATAATGCTGAGCTTTCCTGTAGGATTGGTCAAGCTGGGTCAATTTTGAATCAGCTTGGTCGATCTGTAATCAGGAAGGCCGAGCTTGGTGTCAAAGCCAAGTTAGCGGTTTTTAACGCAGTATTTGTTCCAACTCTCACCTATGTCATGAAATTTGGGTAATGACCGAAAGAATAAGATCGCGAATACAAGCTGCCGAGATGAGATTTCTTCGTGCTGTTGTGGGAATTACTCGCCGGGATAGGGTGAGAAACACGACAGTGCGCGGGGAATTGAATGTTGGGCAGCTGCTTCTTCGAACGGAAAGGGCTGTACTTCGTTGGTTTGGTCACGTGGCACGAATGTCCTTATCATCACGACTTCCGAGGCGTGCCTTGAATGCGATTCCATCAGGTAGGCGACCGCTTGGCAGACCTAGGATGAGATGGTTGGACCAAGTCCAAACACTCGCCTGGTTGCGCTTGGGCATAGCTCCTGATGAGTTAGAGTCGATGGCGGAGGATCGAGTGGCCTGGAGATCTCTCGTGCATGCATTGCCCCCGCGACCCCTTTAGTGGAACATGCGGGTCATTGAAAATGAGATGAGATGAGATGAGATTTATTATTTATTATTTATTATTTATTATTTATTATTTATTATTTATTATTTATTATTTATTATTTATTATTTATTATTTATTATTTATTATTTATTATTTATTATTATTATTTATTATTTATTATTTATTATTTATTATTTATTATTTATTATTATTATTATTTATTATTATTATTTATTATTTATTATTTATTATTTATTATTTATTATTTATTATTTATTATTTATTATTTATTATTTAATATTTATTATTTATTATTTATTATTTATTATTTATTATTTATTATTTATTATTTATTATTTATTATTTATTATTTATTATTTATTATTTATTATTTATTATTTATTATTTATTATTTATTATTTATTATTTATTATTTATTATTTATTATTTATTATTTATTATTTATTATTTATTATTTATTATTTATTATTTATTATTTATTATTTATTATTTATTATTTATTATTTATTATTTATTATTTATTATTATTATTTATTATTTATTATTTATTATTTATTATTTATTATTTATTATTATTATTTATTATTTATTATTTATTATTTATTATTTATATTTATTATTTATTATTTATTATTTATTATTTATTATTTATTATTTATTATTTATTATTTATTATTTATTATTTATTATTTATTATTTATTATTTATTATTTATTATTATTATTTATTATTTATTATTTATTATTTATTATTTATTATTTATTATTTATTATTTATTATTTATTATTTATTATTTATTATTTATTATTTATTATTTATTATTTATTATTTATTATTTATTATTTATTATTTATTATTTATTATTTATTATTTATTATTTTATTATTTATTATTTATTATTTATTATTTATTATTTATTATTTATTATTTATTATTTATTATTTATTATTTATTATTTATTATTTATTATTTATTATTTATTATTTATTATTTATTATTTATTATTTATTATTTATTATTTATTATTTATTATTTATTATTTATTATTTATTATTTATTATTTATTATTTATTATTTATTATTTATTATTTATTATTTATTATTTATTATTTATTATTTATTATTTATTATTTATTATTTATTATTTATTATTTATTATTTATTATTTATTATTTATTATTTATTATTTATTATTTATTATTTATTATTTATTATTTATTATTTATTATTTATTATTTATTATTTATTATTTATTATTTATTATTTATTATTTATTATTTATTATTTATTATTTATTATTTATTATTTATTATTTATTATTTATTATTTATTATTATTATTTATTATTTATTATTTATTATTTATTATTTATTATTTATTATTTATTATTTATTATTTATTATTTATTATTTATTATTTATTATTTATTATTTATTATTTATTATTTATTATTTATTATTTATTATTTATTATTTATTATTTATTATTTATTATTTATTATTTATTATTTATTATTTATTATTTATTATTTATTATTTATTATTTATTATTTATTATTTATTATTTATTATTTATTATTTATTATTTATTATTTATTATTTATTATTTATTATTTATTATTTATTATTTATTATTTATTATTTATTATTTATTATTTATTATTTATTATTTATTATTTATTATTTATTATTTATTATTTATTATTTATCATTTTCAAATATTCATATTTGTGCGTGCTATGTTTACTAGTTTGGTCAGCGATGTAATATTATTTTTATTCTTGAAATCAAGGTACAACACCACCGCCTCTTATTAATTCTTTGAAACAGATTTGCTTTTTCATTAGCTTTTCCTTATATAATTATTTATTGAATTGTTATAAATTGTTTAATATTATATTATTTTTCAGTAGTAAGGTTAAAAGTAACCATATCTCTGTAATTTGTGCAATATTAGTTCCTAAGAATGTATATTTATGCAGAAAATAAAAATGTATCTCTCTCTCTCTCTATTTGATTTTATGAACAGTTTTACGTAATACATTCACTTTAATTTAAATTAAATGTGTTTCAATTATTATTTACCCTTTTTCTTGTTCTTAGGCTACGTTTTGTTCTTTGCCTCTATTTGATTTTCTTTCGAAATGAGGTTTTGAAGTACGAAATAAATGCGTATTTAAAGCTACTAAATATTTCACTTCTTTGCTCTTAATACTACACTTCACTAAAATCGACTGCGCCATTATTATTATTACTTACATTATTTTTAGAAAAATATAATACAGTTTTTTTCAAATTTAATTTTATGTTTATTGTTCACTGTACGAATTTGAATCAATACTGACTTGGGCTTGTTAACCAAGCTCGTTTTTATTTGGAAATAACATTATATTGTTTACGCAAGAATCTGCACAAACAAAATCATCCCAAGCTCTTCTTTTGGCGCGAGTCCTCTTCCCAAGCTTAGGCTCTTTTAATTTACTCTGATGGCTCTGCTGATGGTTGTATTTGCATATAGGAGGCACTTTTCGATATCCGAATTAACCTCTTATATTATTTTTGTTTTGATCGGTACAGGTTCCAGTCCTCTTCCAAGTCGGTCTTGAGAGGTCTGTTTAGAAGTTTCCTGGTTTCCTTGCGAATTGTCTGCAGTTCTGCGTTCCACCATGGAACAGGTGATCTGCAGGGGGTATTTCTAGCTGGACACGTTAGTTCAAAACATTTGGTTAGAGTGTTGTTCAAGTCTAGAACGGCTTTCTCTACCTTCTGTCTCGTTCTGAGCTTAGGGAGAGAATCGATACGATTATCTAGCTCATCCCTAAACTGTATCCCGTTGGTTTTTCTGGGACTCCTCCTCTTCAGCAAAGTTGTGGTTTCGCATTCGATTCGGAATTCAATGCACCTTTGGTCTGACAGGGACACTTCCGACAGAACCCTCCAGTCTGTAATCTCCTTAAGGTATCTGTTGGATAACGTTAAATCGATTATTTCCTGTCTCCTTGTCGTAACAAATGTTGGACGATAGTATGAAATTCAGAAGATCGTTCCCTCTCTTGTTGCATTTGTTGCTGCCCCAGAAGGAATTCTGAGCATAAGCATCGCAACAGATGAATAGGCCAAACTTTCTGATTTCGCAGTACCCTACGAGTTCTGCTACCGCGCTTATTGGTGGTAGCAGAACAGAATCGTGGGGGAAGTAACCTGACGCTGCGACGAAATTACACCACACTCCGTTCGCTTCCTAGCTTACAACTGCAGCAACCAAATCTTCTTCACGGAACTGTCCAAGCTTAGTTGCTGAGAGAAATTTCGTCACAATAAGACAAGTTTTCGGTTTTTCAGACAGCTCATCATAAAGTGGCAAGCGGGAGCCAAGTTCTAACTTCCCGATCTGCAACTGTACGCAGTACACAGGAGCTAATGTTTTGTGTGTTTACCATTACTCCATCATCTTTGGCAAGTTCAGCAGCTATTTTTGGAGCACTGGTTTTGGGGTTGTTCTGAACTATTCTTTAAAATTTTCGTTCTAAGTAACTGTCAAACACCTTTTTACGACCTCTTCCCAGTGCGATATCGAAGTTCTTATTTTTTTCGTAATTTTCTATAACGCTTTGTATATTTGCACGCGGTCTATTCACAATCTCTGATATTTCAGCATAACTTTTTCCTTCACCTTTAAGCTTTACGATCATTTTTTTATGTCTACTGGAACCTTTTTGTGTGAAACACACTTTACCACAAACTAACCGAATTTAAGAAACATTGATCTTTTTACACATCAAAGGACTGCTGTGAACTGAACTGAAGGATTTGAATATCCTGATAGTAAAACCACACAACAAAATTTTACCGTTTTGTACTGATAATTTACTGTTATCATAGCATTACATGCCCTGTATGTGCAATTATTTGGTGTATGTGCAATTATTTGGTGTATGTGCAATTCTTTGATGTGGATAGGGATCCATTTAAATTAAATAAAAATATTTTTTCTGTGTAAAAGTGTTTTATGGTTTGTTTTATATCTTCTACATGATAGTAATAATCTGAAAAAATTACCAAACAAAAGGCAGGTATGACCTATTTGGTCCAACTTATAAAATATTAAAAACTGCACTCTGCAATTTTTTGATGTAGTGTATCTTGTCGTCAGGTACTGTCTTGGTTTGGGACGAAGAAACTAGACTTATAATGTAGCAAACATTTTTATAATTGTCAAGCTTATAATCTCCTTTTTTTCTCATTTTCGGGTAGTTGAGTATTTACAAAAATTTTAAGTTTATATATATATATACTAGCTGACCCGGAAAACGTTGTCTTGCCATGCATATTATTTCTAGGAAACATTTTTTTAGTTCAATAAAAATAACTATCTACTATATGTGTGCGGGGATGTACTTATAATCGAAAGCGTTGTAAATAATGAAAGTATGTTTTACTTAGATTAATAAATTAATCTCTATTAAAGTAACGAATTTTTTTTATTTTAATTCTTTGATAGCTATCTAAACATCAAAAATAATTATTCATTATTATTATTATTATTATTTTACTATCAATTATGGCAGTTGAAAAAAAATAAAGATTAATCTCTCAGCGCAATAGAGTGTACAATATTCTTGGTTATTCCGTCTTTCGCCAACACAAACTGGATGGTTTTCCCACGCGAGAACATGCTACGTTAGTTGTCCGTGGGAAAAACATGGTGTTTCAAAATCTAAGCCACATTCAGACAATGTCTGGCTTTGTGACTTATTGATCGTCACAACGAATGCCAATATAATTGGGAATTGAGTACGTTTAAATTCAATTGGCACACCTATAGGAATCATAGGGATTCGTGGCAGCAACACATTTTCGCCTTGAAACTTGCCATTAAAAATGATGGCTTCAATAACGTTTTTTATTAATTTTTTAATGAATAATCGTGTGCCATTACACAGCCATAGTGGGTACAAGTTACGAAGCAGAATGATCGGAGATCCAACCTTCAATTGTAAATGGTCAATTGGATAATTCACAGTTTCGTTGGTATCGCACACTGCATCGATAGATTTGTATGACACCAAGTCCCCAGGCAACAACTGTTGTATCTCTAAATTTAACCCATTGACGTCCACATGTTTTGCTGCCAAAATCGCTCTTTCTGCCAGCCACTTATGATTTTCATATTGTGTGCGTACATCGGGAAATATATGATCGATGAGAGTATTTTGCGAGTCGATGATTGTGAAGAAGTCCGTCTGTAATTTTATGCATCTAGTATTTCCATGTACAGCAAATTTCCCATCGCCAATATCTAACAGTTGTTTAGAGAAAGTTTCGGCGGATGGATCCTGAAGCATTTGAACGCGCATGTTCACCGTCAGTTGTACTTTTTCAACATGACGCAACAGTCACGATGATTTTAAGCAAACGTTGATTTCATCAGCGTACGTTGAACGTGGAATAACGGGAAGTGTTTGTCGGAAATCACCTGAAAGGAGTAACAGAGTGTCGCGAAATAGTTTATTGTTGGGATCTTATCCTTATCCTTTAATGTCCTATCCAATGCCTCAAGCGAATGTTTGTGTGCCATAGTACATTCATTATAGATAATAATTTTACATTTTTTCAGCAATGTGGCCATAGAAGATAGTTTTTTTATGTTGCATACTGCATCTGGATTATTTTGAGTGTTCAATGGCAGCTTAAATACTAAATGAGCTGTTCTGCCTCCATTTAATAAAATTGCTGCAATGCCAGAAGATGCAACAGCCAATGCGATGCCATTTTTTGATCGTATCTCGGCAAGAAGTAGCGAAATAAGGAATGTTTTGCCAGTTTCACCTGGTGCATCAAAAAAAAAAGAATCCTCCTTGTCCTGCCGAAATTGCCAGCATAATGCGGTCGTAAATAATTTTTTGTTCATCATTTAGTAGTGGAACATTGCGACTAACAATGCCTGCCATTTCTACAGTATCGTACTGTAGTTCACGATTCATATCTGTGTTGAGTAAATCAGATGCACTTCGATTCGGTGAGCTCATACCGAAATGACTGATCGGTAAATTCGCAATAGCAATGCAAAGATCCTCGATAGCAATCAATGCTTCATTGTACATTGCATCACTGAATGATATCGTTAGATCATTGCACCTTGTACGATGTCGATACAACATATCATCAGTCATTGAATCTTTGTGATTATCCCACAACATTTGTGCTCGGATCAGGGAAACATGTAGTCAGTACTATAGCAAATAGTAGATAAATTTGTGTTCCTGTGCACTTTAATGCTGCTTCAGCAAGCATACTGTCCCAATGATTGTCGTCTTCTAGCAGGTATAGAGCAAGGTATGCATCTTTATACCTTGGATACTGTTGTCCATCTACCTTACTTATATCCTGAAATGACAATGGTCCGGTGACATTAACCAACAACAGTCGCAGATTAAACCACTTAGTCTGCCTTGGATTGACTGTATATACACGACCCAAATAATTTGATTTGAATAAACCGGTGCACGCATCAACTGGTGTCCCTTCCTTGCGGGGCATCCATTTTTTCGATTGAGACCATGTAAAGTATCGTGGAACTTCAGAATAGAGCACTGTTTGTGCGAAGGCACCAAAAGCATCTGCACGATTGCACAGTTCAAAAAATTCGGTGAGTGTAGTTTTTGGTGGATTTATAGCACGATTGAGCGCTGTATCGTTCGTGAAATATACGCGCTGCCCGTTTTCAAGATGGACGGCTAAATGGATAACTGCTGGATTCCGTTCATGAATTGGAAAACCGTCATGTTTGTAGTAACAATATCCAACAGTAATTGATCAGTAGACGGATCTGGAATATCTGCAGAAATTAAACTATCGACGTCTTCAGCACGTATTTTAACGACGAACCATATTAAAATGTGAGCATGAGGTAATCCACGCTTTTGCCACTCAACTGAATACATCCAACAACGTGTGGGGCCAAACACATGCAATTTTGTAATAAAGCTGATTAATGACTTTAATTTTTGTTTACACACGTGCTGTAATGTCATGCCGATGTATTGCATTTTGTCCTGGTAATAGAAACGATGAAATTTTCTGCCATTTTGGATTCCATGTAAAAGTAATGACACGGTCGTCTATATTCATATATACATGGCAAAACAGCTAGTTAACCAATAAACTGGGCAAGTGCGAGTTGAACTCGCACGGGGAAGGTTCCGTCGTTTCTGAATATCAAACTACGTTTCCAAACTATTTCAGATGAATTTTCTTCTAACTTCAACCCAAACAACAACAAACATTCATCCATACATATACCTTATCAACACAGAAAATCCCTTCCATCATACACATACCTAATCACTGCTCATGCCTGCGGTGTGTGTGTTCATTTCTGTTGGGCATTTAGGGGTTGAGATCCAGAAGATAACACTCATCAACGAATAGAGTGGTCGAACACAGCACGAAAATTGTGTGAAAATGAAAATAGTTATCATTTCAATTCTTGGATATCTCAAAATTTCTTTTTTTTAATGCTTACATTGATGTCTTCAAAACTGCATTTTCAGATCTTCAAAATTCGCATGTCGATAATTGAACGTTTTTGGCCAATATCTCGAAAAGGCCAGAATGCTCAAAATGGTTTTAAATGAGAGTACTCAATGAAGCCAAGTTTAAGTGTTTTTTTTAGAAATGGCAGGGGGGAAGAATTTAAAACAATTTTGCAGCTCCATATTTTTCGAACGGTACTTTGGATCGAAAAGTGTTGAAGCAAACCTCTACCTTATTTCAAAAGATTTGTCGATTGATATAAAACGCGATGGGATGCGACAATGTTTCAAAATTTATGGCAACTTCACCTATCCTGGAGCCACCCCCAAATGGCCCCAAATTTTAAATTTGGGTGCATAGGCAATGACATCTAGGCCTGAAGAACCTAATTCCAAAATTTCATGCCGATATCTTTATAAACTTCGGAGATAAAAAAGTGTGACACGAATGACGGACGGACAAAATAAAAAATAGAGGTTAATTGTAGATGGGTGAAAATTTGGGGTTGTATGCATTCTTATATGCTGTATCATAAAAAACAATAAAAACAAAAAATGTTGTCTAAAAAATAAAAAAAAGTTAGGGGTGGACCACCCTTAACATTTAGGGGGATGAAAAATAGATGTTTTCCGATTCACCTAACCTATATGCACACAAAATTTCATGAAAATCGGTCGAGCCATTTCCGAGGAGTTTAACTTCACTTCACTTTTATATGTTAGATTAAAAACTTAAAACATAAAAATATTTTCAATATTTACGTAAATAATTTTTTTATGAAAATTAAATTGTGTTAGTTCATAAAAATGTGTGATCAAAAAATAGATACATTGTAATTTTTTCTAAAATTTTTAAATTAAGAGCTAAAATGCTTACTTATTTCAGTTACAAAACCAATTATCACTAATACCCTGGGAAGCTACCATTTTGCATTATATTTTTTGCCATCCTTTTCGGCATACTGGTGATGAATGCTCAAACAATTTTTTTTTTAGATGCGCCCACACGTTTTCCGTCATATTGTTTGTAGTCTGGAATTTTGGACGAACATCATTCTAAGAAAAACATCCCCAGGCCATTATGTTGCCCCCTCCATGTTCCACTGTATTTTTTATGCAACGGTTATGGAATTCCTTGGCGCGAGAATCTATTCATTCTTTTCACTGTCATTTTTAAAGATACTAATCTTTGTTTCGTCGCTCAACAAAATATTTGGACATTTATTTTCATCGATATCGCTCGTCCTATTTGCATGTGTCAGGGCAAACTGTAGCCTCTTGCTTAAATTTTTTTTTCTCATTAGGGGAACTTTCCTAGCTATTCGTCCGAGAAGTTTAGCTTTTGGTAAGCCACCACGAACTCTTAGAGCACTAACGGTGTTGTCAATTTCTGCGGAAATTAAAGGGTCACAATTATAAGGGTCGCTTTTTGATAACGTTATTATGCGGCGATCATCCGCGGGGTTCGTTTTTGTTCGATCTGCCATGAAATTGTTTTTGGGGTGCAGCTTTGACTATTTCGAGCAATGGTAAACCTAAAATGTTTATTTCCTTTTTCTTATTTGATACCAAGCAATTACAATAAAATAATTTAAACCTTTTGAATTGAATTTTAAACACAATCTGAGGTGTATCTATTTTATTGATCATATTATTTTTATGTCCTAACACAATTTTATCTTCATAAAAAAATTATTAACGTTAATATTGAAAATATTGTTAAGTTTTAAGTTTTTAAAAAGTGTATAGAAATCAAATATATTAGCCTTTTTTGCGAACTTTTACCATTTATTTCATTGTGCTACTAAAAACGAAAAATGTAAGGTATTTGGAGGTGTATCTATAATTTTGATCAGGTGTGTATGTAGTCTATAAACACAGATGAAACAATAACTAGTACCAGAAACGTTACAATTAACACTGATTATATCAGCACTTTCCAAATTATGAGTCTTTACAACACACTTTTCTAAATCATTATTATAATATACTGCTACTCCACCAGCTGCATAAGAGTCATTAGAAGAAGTACATAAGGTAAAGTTAAGAATTATGTCGTAATCAGACATTTCCTCATCGAATATCCAAATTTCAGACAAAAAAATTAGATCTGGTAAACGATCCATAGGTGTTAGATGAGAGAAAAAAGTATTAAGGTTTTTTCTCATACTACGTATGTTTTGGTGGATAATAGAAAAACCTGAAGAAATTTCATTATCTGGATGTTTAACACAGAAACAATTTAGATTTGTATAATTATCAATAGAAGGAGAAGTCAAATCAAACATACTACTTAACATTATGCAAATTATAAATATTGATTTTCAATTTTAAAAATGTCTTCAAAAGTATTTATTTTAATAACGCTTTCTCCTTCTTTGATCCTAACAAATACACATGAATTTCTTATCCACACAAATTTACAAACATTTTTGTTCTAAGTTCTCTTGCCTTATTGAATAAAGACCTAGTATAGGTCGTGAGACAATCGTTCACATAGACCTTGCTACTGCTGATGTTGCTGTCGCTGATGTTGTTGACGCTGATGTTGCTAGCAACGTTGAAATGTTACGAACTCGAAAGAGAAACTTTATTTCTTCTCTCTCGCATCTTCTTCATCAGATCTTTTTTGTGTATCATTGATAAAAATTATACGCACACGATGTTAGACGATCTCACATTAGAGTTAGTCGGCTTGGAACTCTTTACGTAACAGGAGACAATATCGTTTTCACTCACATCTTCCTCAATGACCGATGATAAAAGTGAATTCACCCTCTCTCTTACATTTGCAGTTGTTACATTGGGAATGCCAACATGTCAACTGCACAGCTTTTCTCTCGCTGATCAGCTGTATTGATCCTCATCTCCAAAAAATCTACTCACTTTTTTAGAGAAGCATTGCATTGTTCAAGAGAATACATTTTTGCGAGCATTGCTTCTTTCATCTGCACAAATTCTCTGTACAGTGTCTTCAAAGCAATTGGTGTCGGTCCCGTATTTTTGTCATCATGGGTGGAGAGCGTGAGAGGGGCAGATGCAGAGGAGATGGTAGCTGTACATTTCTTCAACATCTTAGAGAAAGAAAGATTGTTGGAAGAGATGGGAGTATCGGCTATTGATTTTCTCCGTAGAGTAACACAACTACCACATTTAAAACTTTGGCCGTTTTTTTCAAAGAACTCTTTTCTCCAATTTTGCACACTTAGCATGAAAAAATTTATTGCACGTAGCACACTTTATTTTTAGATCATGTCTATCAATTTTGAAATGACATATCATACACATAAACATTTTAACAATACTTTATTGAACAATATAAAAGAAAATACAAAATCTAAACTCGCAAAAAAAAACTATTAGTGAAGACGGTATTCCATATATGTGTATCTCCATCAACACTTAAGAGAAGAATGAACCTTTACCACTTATCACTTCAAGATATCTTGACACATAACTATGTATCTTCATCGTATATTCATATCTCCCATTATTAATAGATTTCTACATGTATTGACAGAATTTATTTGTTTTTCTAGTTCTTCTATAAAGTTATTCTGATTCAATCTCGGCGGTTTATATATTCCTAGAAGACTGAATTCTTTATTGTTTATTTTGGCTTGTATCTGTATGTTTTCGTAATTCATAGTTCTGTAGTCAACTTTTTCATAACGAATTTTTCTATTTGGCATATTCAGAAACTCCGAGTTAAAATCATCTAGCTGATATAGACAATTTTCTTCATCATAAATATTGGTCTCTACTAGTATAACATTTTTTATATATTTCATTATATTGTTTATACTACTTGAAAAGTTATTCCAATTTTTTCTCAAAGACCTGATATTCATATATAAACAAAGACCATCCAAATATTTTATTTCGTTAATATTTATGTCAGTAAACATATTATATACCCTATAGTTCACACTCAGCATTTGAACACACTCATTTTCATTGCTGTAATTTTCATTATTGTCAAACATATTATTGTTTTAATCACAAATCAGTCATATAAAGATGCGTAACTTTCCAGCTGGAAAACCCCTAACCAATTCAAAAATTTGACAGTTATTCATGAATCTTCCAATAAATTTGACAGATATTGACGAATCTTCCAATAAATTTGACGGTTGATGATGAATGCACAAATATTTTCTCATTTTCACTCACACTAATTTGGATTCATCATTACCCCTCGAAAATGGGGGCTCATTCATGAATGGTTGCCCACGGCAACGTAACAAATTCATGAATTGTCCTCAGTTAAGTCACCAATTCGTGAATTTGACGGCTATCCGGAAATATTTTAAGGACTTCGCTCGCAGGCTTTAGTAACTAAAGCTGATTTGTATCATTTATATTTTATACTTAAAACTGACTAAATTTAAATTTAGGCAGACAAAGCAATTTTTTACGTTCTACAACATTGGATTATGTTCTTCAATTCAAATTTATGTTTCATTCATATTAAATGTTTTTTTATGATTCCGTACCAGAATGGAACAAACGAAGATTTCATGGTCTTACTCTTGCAAAAACACGTTTTCTTTAAATTAAGAAATTAAGAAGAGGTCTGTCGTGCAGATTTTAAATAATATTTCATATAATAATTGCAGTACAAAGAAATATTGTACTACATATATTTTTATCACCAATAACATTGACCTGAATGTCCAAAACCTTTCCAAACCGAACTGGTTTCAATATTTATCCATTTTCAAAAATTTCAATATTGTTTCCATTAAATGTTTCAGACCCTAAATATTAAAAAAAATAGTGCTTAACGAATGCATTTTGCGAACACTAACTTCATTGTTTAGCTCCTCCTACTTTTTGTTTTCAAAATTGCCATGACAACCACAAATCAGTCATATAAAGATGCGTAACTTTCCAGATGGAAAACCCCTAACCAATTCAAAAATTTGACAGTTGTTCACGAATCTTCCAATAAATTTGACAGTTACTGACGAATCTTCCAATAAATTTGACGGTTGATGATGAATGCACAAATATTTCCTCATTTTCACTCACACTAATTTGGACTCATCATTTCCCCACTTAAATGGCGGCACGTTCATGAATGGTTGCCCACGGCAACGTAACAAATTCATGAATTGTCCTCAGTTAAGTCACCAATTCGTGAATTTGACGGCTATCCGGAAATATTTTAAGGACTCTGTTCGCAGGCTTTAGTAACTAAAGCTGATTTGTATCACATATATTTTATAAACGTAATTCAAACATTATTTCTTCTGGGAATAACAATTATTTTTAGTTATTGGTGAATGTTTTAAAATGCCTTTAGATTTTAAATTTAATCAAATAATTGATAATTTATTTATTCATTTATCGTCAAATAACCCAATTTTAAATCAAAACAAATATAATTGTAGAATAGAACACGTCGTCCGAATGGTACTCTTGTTATGATATTTTCGAAAAGTTATTTAATTATTATGGAAATGAATAGACAATTTTTTGAAACAGAATTTTAAAAGATTGTCGAAATATTCGTTTAAAAGTTGGCTACAGATTAAAGAAAATGAGACCAACCCTTGTTTCTTTGTGAAAAACTATCGTAAATCTAGAAAAAAGTTTGTGAACAAATTAATATGGTTTAAAATATTTTATACTTAAAACTGACTAAATATAAATTTAGGCAGACAAAGCAATTTGTGGTTTCGAACAACATTGTAATATAAAGTCGAGCGCTGACTTATGATTAGTTGGTCGCTTGTATTGTTTTTCTTCGTTTTTAATTGTCTTATCTAAAGGGTTGGCCAGCCATAATGCCCGATGTTTATTGTGAGTCACACCTTATCGTTAAGTTTTTTTCCCCAGTTTAAATTT
Organism: Myathropa florea; assembly: GCA_930367185.1. Taxonomy (NCBI): domain Eukaryota; kingdom Metazoa; phylum Arthropoda; class Insecta; order Diptera; family Syrphidae; genus Myathropa; species Myathropa florea. The sequence goes on along the minus strand of OV884004.1, from coordinate 58,530,105 downwards.
CTTTGTTTTAGTGTTTGACAAATTCTACCAATGAGAGGTAGACAATTGAGCAGCGCGTTAAGATTGTTGAAACCTTTTACGAAAATGGTCGTTCAAATTACACTTTCACCCCAGTGCATCCGTTAACAAGCAGAATTGCCGCATTTGGGCAAATGAGAATTCACGAGTGGGTGTTGAAAAGCCGTTGCATTCACAAAGAGTGACTGTTTGGTGCATTTTTGTTGTACTACATTTTTATCACCAATAACATTGACCTAATTTTATTGTTTATAAGGGAACTTGAGCCCTTAAAGACTGTCCGAAACCTTTCCAAACCGAACTGGTTTCAATATTAATCCATTTTCAAACGTATTCCGAACAAGTGTCCAGTATTGTTTCCAATAAATGTTTCAGACCCTAAATATTAAAAAAAATAGTGTTTAACGAATACATTTTGTGAACACTAACTTCATTGTTTAGCTCCTCCTACTTTTTGTTTTGAAAATTGCCATGACAACATTTGAAAAATAAATAACAAACTTATGAGTGTTTAGATGGCTCAGGGAAAATCGCATATGCATGAAATGTTTTCTGAGGAAAATATGTCGAAAATGGAACTATATGGGATAAAAACGGAACGGCTTCACCGTAAAATCAAATTTGAAGTAAGATTTTCGCCGAATCTACACTATTTCATTCAAACTTCTGAAAAATCAAATACTTTATTTTCGATGCTCCTGCCTTCTTCCGTTCATGTAAACACTGTCCATGCCCATTTCACTACATCAGCTCGGAGGGGAAGTCTATCAGCTGTTCGACATAGCTCACACGTATTCTCGGTGAGTCGTGTCGGTGAAAATGTTATAAAAAACGCTGTCAGATGAAATTAAGGGGCAAGAGAAGTAGGAGTTGGATATCTTTATGTGATTGATTTGTGGTTTTTAATTGTTGTTTATTGTGTTTGACGTGTGGTAAGAAGTGGATTTTATATTATTCTTTTTACATCTTCAATATCATTTATTCGCAGTACTGTTGCACCCTCTACCCAATATTTTAGAGTCAGTAATCCATACAAATTTCCAACCGGCAGTTCTGGCCTTTGTTTTGGTTTGCCACAAAAAGTTTTCTGTTGCCGCCGTTAGTTGGCTGTTTATATACATTTTAGTTGCATACAATTTCTGTTTTGCTACTTTCGCTGTATTTGGAACATCCAATTTTTTTTACAACGTTACTTACTTTCAACGGACCTCGCGATTTTGCGGATTTTAAGATTTTTTGTTAACACATATTGTTTGTAAAGGATTCTACGACTTTCGTTGCTTCTGAGGTATGTCTTGTGTTAATACGGTGTACACTTTCAATGTCAGTTCTGTGCCAACCGCATCTGCAACATTCCTTACGACGTCCATTAGGTTTTCATCCTTATTGAAGGGGATAGTTGTAATATCTATATTGTTCTTTATTATCTCTTGTTCCATTCGAATAATTTGTTCTTGCATGTTTGTAATAATCGTGTCTTTATGTTCACATCGTTTTTTAAGATCGTTCATTTGTCCCGTCAGTGCATGTAGGAGTTCATTGTTTTTGGCCTATTGTCTCCTTTACATCATCATAGCTAAGAACTCTACATCATTGATAAGAACTCTACGGATCTCAGTTATTCTTTCAGCGTTTCTATTATTTCAGCGATGTCTTTTTTAACCTTTTGCGCTGATGATCTCCGTAGATGCCCATGCATCAGGATGTCTATTTTCTTGTGGGTCTTGATCTGCGGATGTTACGGAACAGGAACGGCAGTATTGTCATTTCCAGGATTTATTTTGCTCAGTCGAAATCGCCCTGAAAGTTCCGGCTGTGATAGTGTTACATAGTGATAGTTTTATCATACCATTCCATGCCCTGTATGTGCAATTTTTTGGTGTATGTGCAATTTTTTGGTGTGGGTAGGGATCAATTTAAATTAAATAAAAATATTTTTTCTGTGTAAGTGTTTTATGGTTTGTTTTATATCTTCTACATGATAGTAATAATCTGAAAAAATTACCAAACAAAAGGCAGGTATGACCTATTTGGTCCAACTTATAAAACATTAAAAACTGCACTCATTTTTATGCGGTGTATGTGCAATTTTTTGATGTAGTATTTATTTGCTTAATGTCTCTTCATCCATATCCATTGCAAAATAAGTGTACTTTAAATTAACTAAAATATTCTGTTTCTTATTAACTTAACTCAGAGAAAATGCCTATTTTGCCTTTGGTTATACGTCGTATTATATTACCTGCCATTCCATTTTCTAGATCTTGTTTATCAATAAATATTCGCTGGTTCTTGAAAGAGTTTACGAATTCTCAAAGCTTTTTTTTTCCTGTAATATGATCTGAGTTCTAAAACGGTTTACTATTGTTTCTAAAATTAGTATATGATAGTTCAAGTTTTCTTCTTGGGAATGGTTTGTTTGTAAGCCCAAAGATTCGTTGTTATTTATTTCTATAGAATCATTTATCAATCAAATCAAAATTTAAATCAACATCTGTTTTAAATAAATTTTCGAGAGATACGTTTAAATTATCGGTGCATTTTTCGACCGTATTTATGATTTCCCTATTTACATTCAAACGGCTAAGAAAATTTGCTATTTTATTATACATACCTTTAATATAATCACTATGTATGTTTATGTCCCTGCAGGGGTATTCGTTTGTATAAACTAGTTGAAGCCCGTTCGTCTGAAACAAGCGAACGAGGTGAGCAAAGACTCGAAGCTTAATGATTACGCACATCTCGGTCTAGACGAACACCGAATGATTCATGGATGCCAATATTGGAGTTGAGTGCGTTCCATTATGATCAGTATAATGATTACAATCTTCATCCGAGTGTTGTTTTTGGGAAAATTAACAGAATTTGCGTGCGTTGTAAAGCACTCAAATTTAAGAGTAAAACAAAAGAGCCAATCGAAACATTTCTTGGGAAGCATTCGGAAGTACAATTCGTGTTTCCAAATGATATCATTCGGCGCAGCAAATATTATACGCGAGAATTACATGCCAACCTTCAAAGTGCAGGGCCTAATTTATCAGCGTGCTGTGTCGTTACTATCACTTCCAGACGCAGATCACAATTTCTTCAGATTTATTTCATGCGAAACACAGATGAACAAATCGATCAACGTTGACGATTCAATAGGGGTACTAGAAGAGAAATTGTCTGAACTGCAAATTTTATTCGATCAACACAACGAATTGATTCAATTGTTCAGAACTGCCCTTGAACGAATGCCAGCTTATGATCACAAAGTTGTAATTCGTGCAGATAAGGCACCCGTTGTTTAACACGCAAGACAATATAATGCTCCAACGTTTGATTAAACATCAATCGTTATAGTTGGCCAAGAACTCGAACTCGAATGGTGAGGTCCAACGAGTCTCAGAAACGCATCGCTCATACGACAGATTGCAATATCCAGTTATATTTTGGCAAGGAGAAGATGAATCTAATTTCGGAATCAAAATGAGAAACCCGCTAACCGATGCAGACGAATAAGAAAGTCAGCGGTATGAACTACTATTCGTATCGGCTAATGATACGCGAAAACGCTGATAATCATATAATAAAATGTCGCCAATTTTTCCAGTAATATATTGTCGATATGCATGCGAAAATCGGACCCGAACGAGTTCTCTACATTTGCTTGAATCAAATGAAGCTGCGTTCGGAAGAGTAAATCCATTTACGCGACATAGTCGTTTATGATGGCAACGTCAATCCCAACGAATTTGGCAAAATAGTCATACTTCCATCTACATTCAAAGGAAGTACACGGCACATGCACGAATAGGTGCCGTGAACGAAGGCCATATGAACTAACGCCATAATGGCATGCAACCCTCCTGCTGGACCACATGTAGGATTTGAAGTAGACAGGAGACTGAGTGTATCCATGTTTTTTTTATCCATGATTTGCATGAGTTTAAAGAAAGTAAATACAATCAAACTCGCACTTACTCCAAATTGCGTATGTGGCCAAGCAGGGGGTTGCAGGGGGCAGCATGCTCCCCCCATACATACCTCATATGTATGTATGCATGAAAGGGGCAAGGGAGGTAGGTTGGTTGGAAACTTAACGTGGTCCGATCATTGCACTAGCTGTGTGCTTTAGAGCTCAAAAACATTGTATGGCATTAGTTCACACATGGCGTTAGTTCAATTTAATGTATGGTTTTAGTTCCAATTTGAAAGAGAATTAAAGCCATAAATGGATTATGGTGTTAATTCGCATTAGAAAGTGAATAAAAGCCATTATGGCGTTAGTTCATATGGCCTTCGTTCACGGCTACACCACGACATACGCGCAGATTGCGATGACATATGTTCGTCATATGGTCGGCTTGACTTATTCATAACGTTCACATGCAATCCTGCATGGGATGAAATTAAAGAACTTTTGTTGCGCGGACACATCTTCAGATCGTCATAACATCACGGCCCGCGTCTTCAAACAGAAATTGAAATGTTTAATTGATTTCATGTTTAAGCATCATGTTTCTGGGAAGATACGCTTTTGGAGGTACTCAATCGAATGGCAAAACCGTGGATTGCCACATGCACACATTTTGATTTGGTTATCCGAAAAAATCACTCCAAATCAAATTGACAAAGTCATCTCAGCAGAAATACTAAATGCCGAAGTTGGTCCAGGCTTATTTGAAGTCCTTACCAAAAATATGATTCACGGACCATATGGCTTGCTGAACAATGATTCACCATGTATGCCTGATGGAAAATGTACAAAACGGTACCCAAGAGATTAAGTCGCAGAAACTGTTACTGGAAACTTTACCGTAGACGGTCGACTGAAGATGGCGGCATATCCATCATTTCGAAAGTGAGAAACAATGATGTTGAAGTCTATAATCGTTGGTTTGTGCCGTATTCGCCGCTACTCTCGGAGACATGTTTCGGACTCACTCGATAGCCGAAAATTGTATTTAATAATTAAAACACACTTCCCTTTCTCTGGACGCTACAAAAGCAATTAAATTGTGTAATTTCTTTTACTTCCCTCAACCCTTATTATTACTATTATTATTATGGTTGAGGATATATTGCACCGCGACCTTTAAGATCTATTGTGCCCCCTTTCAATACCTTAGCACAATTACGAGTTCCCCTCAAATACAGTTCTTTTCAGAGTTGTATCGAGAGTAATGGACTCCTATTGCGTATAGGTGAAGAAATCTGTTCTAGAGTATTCCCTCTAAGCCAGTTTCCTCCAGGAATCTGAGAATGAGAGATGGTTCTAGTGATTGCATTTCTTCTTCTGATAGTAGTTACTTGCCCAGACTTATTTTTCTTTTGTGGGCTATTGCCTCACAAAATCCCAGTATATGTTCTGGAATTTCATTAAATTCTCCACAAAATCTGCAGAGACCTTCTTCTGATACCCCTAGTTTCCTTAGATGCTCCCTGAGTCTACAGTGCCCTGTTAGGAAGCCTGTTAGGATACGGAAGTTGTTCTTGCTCATTTTGATGCAAGCCGCGAATCTCTTCCAGTTATATTGCCCTAGGAGTTTCTTGGCCTGCTTCATTCCACGAGCGTTATTCAACGTTTCAATCCGATTCCTTCTTTCCAGTTCCCTGAATTCTTCTCTGAGAAGATGGTCTCCTACAGTGCAGAATGGTTCAGGGCCTATGAAGGTTTCTGATGCTCCCTTCCCTGCCAGGGAGTCGGCCATTTCATTGCCTTCTATCCCCGTATGGCCAGGTATCCAGCAGAGTTTTATTCGGTTTCTCCTGCTCAACTCTTTGAGATTTTGCAAGCATTCCCATACAAGTTTGGATTTGATCATGTTGGAGTCTAGTGCCATAATAGCAGCTCGACTGTCCGATATTATTGCCTTGTCGCAGTTGGTATAATTCCTTTCAAGATTAATCTGAATGCATCTGTCTATGGCATAAATTTCCGCTTAAAAGATGCTGGTACATTTGCCCATGGATTCGAAGTATTTTGTCCTGGGTCCAAAAACTCCTGCTCCAGTTCCTTCCTCAGTTCTTGATCCATCTGTATACCATTTTACCGTGTTGCTGATCAGTCTGTGGACAATGGATTCATTGCTCCAGTGCCTTTTGGTGCTGGTAAATTTGTTTTGGAAGTTGAATTTCCTAATCACGTAATCCTTCGGAATGGCCAGGAGTGGTAGCTTTTTGACAAGCGCATCGAATTGCCTCGATGTAATGTACCTGTTTTTACCGATCCCTTCTTTTGCCATTCTCATGATCGTTTTTTTTTTTTGCACACTCTGCTACCACTAGATGCAAAGGAGTCAGCTCCAGTAGCACATTCATGGACGCAGTTGGGCAAGTTCTCATGGCTCCTGTAATATAGAGGCATGCCAACCTTTGAACTTTACTGAGTGTCTCCCTCGCGCTGGTTAGATTGGTTCTGTTGGTCCATGCTATTGCACCATAGGTTATTGTAGGTCGAACAATAGAGATGTAAATCTATCTTAGAATACTTGGACTCCATCCCCAGGATGCCGGGGGGGGGGAGGGGGGGGGGGGGCCAAGCCTCGACAAATCATCAGAGCACGCGTCGCTTTCCTGGTTATCTCTTCTGTATGTTTCCTCCAGGTGAGTTTGCTGTCCAAGATTACTCCCAGATATTTAACTTTTTCTACCGGAGTCAGTATTGTACCCGACAGACTTATTGGTTTAAGTCGTTCCAGTTTTCGTTTTCTTGTGAAAGGTTCTATGGTGGTTTTTGCCGGATTTAGTCTTAGCTCAGCCCAGTTAAAGTTAGCCCCCATTTGATAATATCGCATAGAGTCTGCTCCATTTTGCCTCTGGCTTTGATTACTATGTCATCGGCATATGCCTGACATCTGATGCCATGGTTAGTTAGTATTTCTAGAAGCTCAGCTACAGCTAGGCTCCACATGAGAGGAGATAGAACTCCTCCTTGTTTGCATCTTCTTGTTGTGTCGACTTTTATTATGCCTCCTGGTGTGTGAGTCTCCGCTGTGTTGTTTACTTCCTTTTTATCCAGAGCCCGACCAATTGCACCATTGTATGTTTTGTCAAATGCTCCTTCAATATCCAAGAAAGCACATATGTATAACTATTTCTTTCGCATCAAGGGCGCTTTCTATAGCTTCTGTCAGTTGATAGAATGCAGTCTCTGTGAATCTGCCTGTCCTGTAAGCATGCTTACAGTAATTAAGAAGGTATGTCTGTAGCACTTCCTCTCTTATGTAGCTTATCGGTCTGTAGGACTTTGGTAGACTTGGGTCTTTCTTCCCCATTTTCGGAATGAACACTACCCTTGCCCGTCTCCACTGGTTCGGTATATATCCCCGTGCTAGACTTAATATCATTAATAAAAATGGTATTAGTTTGCCTTGCCCTTTTTGAAGTAGGACTGGCGTGATTCCATCCAAACCTGGGGATTTGAAGGGCTGAAACGAGTTGATTGCCCATTCCAGTCGCCCTTTAGAGAAGATCTCTCTTGCGACTCTCCAGTTTTCATCCCTTGGTATTTTCAGATTGTTTTAAAACCTTTCTGTGTGTTGACGACTGCTCGACTGCTACGTCACTCTCGGTGTATCTGCCGTCAGGTTTTCTTAGAGACATCTGTATCTCCCCCGTTTTTGCTAGCGCTATGTGAAGCCTGGCCGCAGCAGGGGTATGGGTGATTGTCTCGCAGAATTCCTAAAGTTTTCCCTTTTGCGCTTCTTATTTCTTTGTTGTAGGAGGTGAGTGCCTGGTTGTAACTTTGCCAGTCTACTGTACGCTTGGCTGCCTTGTACAGGTTGCGTGCTTTGGACCGGAGGCTGGATAGCTTATTGCTCCACCATAGCTCTTCCCCTTGAAATCCCCGCTTATTAGGCAGCTTGCTTCGAATGCTGTTTTTATAGCTTTTATTGTGCTCTCTACAACATGTTTGAGCTCCAGAAAATGAGATGGAGCTCTTCTGATGTCAAGGTGCTCCAGATTACTTCCTAGCAGCGATTCAAAGAGATCCCAGTCAGTTTTCCTCGGATTTCTTACAGTCTTACTTGCTATGCCCGTATCGTCCAGATCGAACCGTAAAATTCTATGGTCCGACATAAATGGTTCGCTGAACACTTTCCAGTTCCTATCAATTCCGCTAACCCTATGGCTAACTATGGTAATATCTAGTACCTCCTGTCTGGCTCTCGGGACAAACGTGGGAACATTCCCAACATTAAAGATGGAGAGTGAAGAACTTAAGATAAATTGTAATAAGCACTCAGCTCTGTCATTTGTGTTGGTGCTCCCCCAGATGGTGTTGTGGGCGTTGGCACAACATCAAATCAGGAGCGGCATTTGCCGCCTGTTGTAGTGCTCGACCAGTTTCTTTATGACGACAAAGGACCGTTCGGCTATTCCGAGGCCCAGTACTTACCCGGTTCCCTCGTTTCGACCATAGAGCACCTTCCACAGTTTAACATTTATTCTCTCGTTTTGCGCTTCGAGGAGAGCTAGTGTTGTTTTGTGCTCCTGCCCAGCGTTTTTGGGGATATAAATGGTAATGGAATGGATACGTGGTATCTCCTTCTCATATTTTGTGGTCAGGCCCACTCCCTTTCCATTACCAATTACGGGTGCTAACAGTTTCAGCCATTTCGCCGTCTGCGGAGTTTCCCAGGCGACTAGTAGCATCCCATGCCTGAAATGAATGCCCTGAAATTTGAGCTTGTGCTCCCAAGGGGGGCATCTGTGGACACCTGCACCTATTCCTCGTCGCCTTGGTAGAAAAGGGTTGGGGGTCACAGAGGCTTGAGCCCCCACTTCCCCTTTTTCGCCCACCACCTCCGTTGGACGTCGGGAAGTTAGAGCTTGGCTCCCGCTAACCCTTTTGGCAGTCTTTGTGCTCACACCTATCGGATGCCTTAGGGTTTTCACTTTCTGACTAGTGCTGGGTTGCACCGACCTACCGCTAACCCCGCAGCTTGCGACAGGCTTTGCACTTCTTTCGACTTTGAGCCCATGCTCAACTCGGCTTACTGCCTCAGCTACGGTAACCCTTCCCAACACGCCTATTCAGCATGCCTTTTATACTTTTTTTTTGTCTGTTTGAATCTATTTTGATCCCACGAGTAGCAGAGGAAAAGGTGGTCAGCTGCATCAGAGCCTTGCAGTAATGCGGTAAGGCCACAGTTACTCTCCAAGGTGGCCCGGTATCAGAGAGGCTCCGTTAGAACACAGCCGGTATTACCCCCTGGCTGCGAGCCATCCAGTGGGCACGGGTCGCTTGACACCCTGGATTAGGGGGATGATAGACATAGACTTAGTTCGCCAATCACCCCGTACCTCCGATTGGAGCACCCCTGTCCGAAGCTGTTGCGTTGCACCAGTGCCAGGCAGAATCGTTCCTTCAGCAGGCTTGCGGGTTGGCTTAAGCCCCCGCACCACGACAAGGTATCTATCCGAGGATGTAAGTCAGCTTGGTCTTGATGACCGGAAGCAGCTTGCCCAGGACCGTCAACGATGGAAGACAGCGATAGCTAAGGCTAAGACCCTGCATTGGTCGCAGGCCTGTTAAGTATGTATAATATAATAAGTATGTATAATCTATGAACGTTGACATTGTCGTTATTTCCTAAAATAATTCCACTTAAAATATGTCGAAATTATTTCCGAGAGAAATTCTACTCTCAGGAGTTTGGCGATAGGAGTAATTGACTCCGTGGGCACCGTGGCCGTGTGGGTTTGTGCGTCGACCCATACGCACTAGACTTTCTCAGTGCAGGTAGAAATCCATCCAGAAACCAACAACACCGACTTCACCAAAGTACCCTCTTTGGTGTCTTTGGTATGGTGTCAAATATTGAAGAACGAGTGGAGTCAAGTGCAAGTGTAATTAATGCAATGGGTGAATGCCAACAACCTAGCAGTGACAGCAGTCCAGTGACCCTACAACTGCTTTACGAAGAGCTTTTGAGTATAAAAGAGCTTATTAACGCAGAGATTCGCAACAAGCTTAATCAGCTGAAAGAGTTGTTATGTAAAAAAAATCAACAACAAGTCAACCAGAAATGTTTTGTGTGTGCAGCTTTTATCAAGTGATGCCAAACAGAAGATTATGCGAGGCAAAAGAATTGCGAAAAAAAATCTCAATACTGCAGTGTTCGGAGATGACAGTTGCAAAAATATTTACATGAATCACTGTTTTACGAACTATACTAGGCCTAAATATTAATAAAATAAATTAAAATGGAAAAACGGTTCTAATATTTATGGTTTAGTAAACCCCGAACCTTGATGAGAAAGGTTGATAATGGTAGCGCTTTCGTTATAAAATCGTTTGATGATTTAATTGATATTGATATTGAAAACTAGCAAAATGAATTACAGTTTCTATCTTTTAAACGATAATGCTACCATCAAAACCATAACTAATATCTGCGATAGTTTATTATATTCTAATTGTAAAAGTTGTATTTTCATTATACATCAGAATATTAGAAGCCTGCGACAAAATTTTGATTTGTTGCTCTGTAATATTGAAGCGTTTGAGAATCTGCCTGATTTTATTTTTGTGTCTGAAATATGGATATATTCTTGTGAGAAAGATGATTATAAAATTCCAAGCTATAATTTCTATGCAAACACTAATGATTCGTATACTGCGGGAGGAGTAGGAGTATTTGTACGTGACTTGTTTGAGTGTGAAGTTGTTACGTACAGTTTAGTTAGCGCTGATGTCATTAATATAAAATTTTACGCTTGTAAGGAAACTTTTAACGTCATTTGCGTGTACAGAATATATCTCTAGAAGTATATATCTCTAGAAACGTTTCTGGAAGAGTTTACCGTGTTCTTGAACAATACAAAAGCGGGTAATCTCACCATACTTGGCGACTTCAATGTAGATATCTTGAGTTCAAACACTCTAATAGATGTCTACATATACCTAATGGCAGAGCATGGATTGATATCGTTTTTCAATGAACCTACCAGGATGTCCTCAAAAACCTGTCTTGATCATGTATTTTGTCGCTTTAATAAAATACCTAATAATTTATGTGAAGGTATAAACCTAGAAAGTTCCAACATCCACTCCTACTAAGTTAGTTAAAATTAACTGCTCTCAACTATATGCAAGTCTGTTGAGTGAATATTGGGATGAAGTTTACCTTGCTACAAATGCCTCTAAGGCGTATAAATTATTTTCTAAAATTTTTAAAAAACACATAGATTGGTCGAGCATGTCTATAGAATTAAAAAAATATAATTCTAAACTTAAACCTTGGATGATGTTTTTCCAATCAATTACAAACTTTTTTAAGGATAGAAAAAAATAATAAAACATTAATAGCTTCAAATTAGTCTGAAGAAATGTATTGACGTAAACTACAAGCAAAGCAGATATAGATAGACCAAGCGCATGCACCCCAACGTCTATAAGAAATCCGCGGCTTTCTTTCTTATCTCTTAACAGAAAAGATCGCAGACAACTTACCGGCGTACTAACGGCTTACTACACCTTCCCCAAACATCTAAATTCTCTTGGCTTAAGACACTGCACAGCACTTCCTCTGTCACTGTCCCGTCTTTGCTCGTATCAGGTGGCAGTTATTCGGTGAGAGTTAATGATGTAGGCTCCTCATCACAAAAGTGCTTGCTGGTCTTCCTTCGAAAACCCGTGAAATTCCAGTGAAAGTTGGTTGCTGCCTGGCAGTACAATGGACCAGTTTTTGAGTTTGAGTGCTCCAGTGTAGTGTTCCAAAAACCTCGACAACAAAAAAAAGCTAAACACAAAACTGAATCGTATGGAAAAAGGAAACTAGTTTTCTATTAATTAATAACAACTTGAACTTTGCAGTTTTAGCCAAGGGTGGCGACCATGCTTGAGTTGCGAGAATTCTTTACAATTTTCTTTTGTAGTTGCTTTTGGCTTTCATCCATGACAACTCTTCACAGGCAGTTTTGATGTTCCTTCTGATACTTCTGCACGATTAGAAGAGTGATATAAGTTAACGACACACAAATCACTCCTCAAATTCCGAGCAGATGCCCCAACAATGTTGCTAACATTCCATTACTTATTTAACAGATGTTCCCACAAACATCGCTGAGGCGGTGTACCGGAGATTACCGCTTTCCAGCAACACACGAGGTGTAATGGGATCCCCGGTGCCGTACAAATGCTGGTTTTTGGGCATAGATTTAGTGCTAGGTTTTATTCTATTGCTAGTTTAGTTCTTAACTCAAGCTCCGCCCGAGCGCCAGAGCAGGGACCGGTACGCGAAGTTGTAGTTTGTGGTGTTTTTAAGAGTGTAGTCTCGCGATCTTAAAAAAATCGAATAGACCCAGTATACTTAAACTCGCAAGTGTGTAATTCTTGGGGTTTGTGTTAAGTGTTCTCCCGCGGTCTCAGTATATTTACTACATAATCCGGAAGTTAAGAGGCCTCTAAAAGAGCTCCCGTTAATTTTAACCGCGTTCTAAAAGCAGCCTCCCACTCTCGAAAAGACTCGTGTTTACCGGTCTATCAGTCGTTCCAAAAGACGCCAGCCAGTGCCCTAAATTAGTGGCAGTGCTAGAGGTAACTCAGGATCTCGAGTCACCACTTCAACGGACAAAAGGGAGGACTCCGGAGCACCAGCGTCGAGAATGCTGCTATTAGTGTAAGTTAGTTTGTAAGAATTTAATATTTTTAACATACCTAAATATATATAAATGCAAAGTTACATAAAATAAAAGAAAAGTATAGGGGAACCTGGGGACAGTTGATCCCCCCTTTTAAAACTTCAAATTATTTCAGAAAGTATAAGATATACATTCTTATCAATTAACGGATTTGTAGTCATGCTTGTTGATTATCGTATTGTTCAGCTAAACGAACAATATAAGTCCGAGAAGATATACCTTTAGCTCTTTTTCTAAAATGTTCAAAAGTAACCAAGTGTCCCCGTATAAGGGAGACTTGATCCCATTGTAGGGTAGACTTGGTTACACTGTTTACTTACGTAAACATTTTTATTTACATTGGAAAAAGTTTTATTATATGTACATAGGTTAAAGTTTTAGTATAAGTTATTAAGAGAAACGAAATTTTTCTCTAAATTAAGCTTTCTTAAAGACTTTTTAAACTGAAGCAAAATAACTCGCTTCGTGTTAACTTTTATGATTGGTGGATTTATTTTTTAACAGACTTGGTACCTTGCTATTTCGGAGATATCTTCTTTTATTGGCCATTTAAAAGTGTTGTTATTAATTTTTTGAGCAAAGAGTACTACATATCTACGAGTAAGTTCCGTTAGTGATATTATTGTACCAACATAACGGTGTACTCGGTTTTTCATCGAAAGCATGTACACAATTACCCAGTCTACACAGAGTAGCGAAAAAAGCTCATTTTGATTTTCTGATTCGCTGCTAGATGAACGAAATGACTGATTGTCGTCATCAGATTCAGCGAATGTCGATTCAGGGGATGGTGGCAGTTCGCCTTTGTCCTCGGATGATGATGAAATAGTCACGTCTTACCTTCGCAGTTTGTTTTTGCATATTTTTGTTTTTTCATCTGCCGCAATAAAATGTCGTCTTTCTTTTCTAGAGTGTATGTCAATATTTGTGTCGACCCCTTTTACGTCCTTTTTGAGCAAGCTTCCGTAGAACTGCTTTGGGAAACGGACGAATTTCTTCAAGAGTTCTTATATATGCTGTGAATGTCGACGGCTTAGATGGCTGAGGTTTGTTAACAGCTGCGGCGATGCTATCAGTAAAATTGGCTTTTCATCATTAATTTGATTTACAGATGTTAACTTTCGGTAGGGCGAATGCAAAGCTTATTGTGTTTCATCTGTATATGAGTTTTCCTTTGCAAAATGTAATGAATCAATGCTTATATGGCAATGGCTGTCATGATTGTCCATATTTATTAAAAATTGGAATTGTAAAGAGCACTTGGTAAATTTTTTTAAATGCCTCATAAAATAATATAGTTAACGGCAGTCATCCAACTCGAAGGAAAAGTGTTTCCACTTGTTATCAATTCTGATAAAGCTAATGTAACCGAACCATTAGAAGCTGCAAACTTGTTCAATTGTTTTTTTTCTAACTTGAACACTACTAAAGAAATTTGGAAAAATATCAATAACGTAAGTAATTGTAAAAATGGTGTAATACAAGACTGTTTTATTTCAAAATCCTTCCATTTTGAAGAATTTTCAGCACTTGAAATTCATAAGATTATAATGTCTCGTAAAACCTCAAATTCATCTTCTAGCGACGAGATCACTAGTTCCATATTAAAGAAAATATCTTTCCAAATCTCTGATGTTTTGAGCTATGTTTTTAATTTCTCTGTCTGGCAAGGAATTTTTCCGGAAGCCTTAAAGAAAGCGGTTGTGATACCTTTACATAAAAAAGGTGACACCACATTGGTAAACAATTATCGTCCCATTTCTCTTCTGTCTGTGTTCTCAAAAATTTTCAAAAAGGGAATGGACTCTAGAGTTCTTTCATTTTTAAGCAGAAAAAAATATCTGAGTGACTTTCAATTCGGCTTCAGGAGTGGAAGATCTACCGAAAGTGCTTTACTTAAATTCCTTGGGGAATTATACAATAGTATCAATGTTTCAAAGATTCCCGCTGCACTTTTTATAGATATCACAAAAGCTGCGAGCAACAACTTTTTTTAGGTTTGTGAACTGTGGTTAATCCAGTTTCGTCAATATATTATATTAATTCAGCACCAAAGTTATACTTTGTCATCAGAGTTCTTAAATTTAAAAAAAAACTGTGTAATGTTGTGCTTGTTAAAGCTCGTCGACCTGCTCAAACTATTTGCCTCCGGTACACGCAAGGAAAGTGTCGAATTTCTTCTCATGAATCCATAATACCAATCGAACCTTGCTGTTTCATTTTACCAGTTACTGTATTTCTCCGGAGGTTTATTATTTGCCACAGCAAATTCGTAAGCAAGTTTCTTTAAATAATGTGTGGACAATCCCTGGTGTAACTTTCTCCGGAGGTTTATTATTTGCCACAGCAAATTCGTAAGCAAGTTTCTTTAAATAATGTGTGGACAATCCCTAGTGTAACTTGCTGGCTTTTTCGAGGTATGCAACAAGTAATGCTTTTTCATTTAAAGAAAATATTCTGGATTGCGCATAATCAGGGGTGTAACTTATATCATTATGGGCGCCGTGGCGTAGTGGGTAGGTGCGTCGACTCCTACGCTCGAGGTCGTCGGTTCGAATCTTGAAAAAATCATCAAACATTTTTTCACGGCTCCACCTCTTTCGAGTCACTGACAATGCTCAAAGAGTATAACTGTCTAGGAAAAGCTTCTCAAAATCGCCGTTCGGAGTCGGCATTAAACTGTAGGTCCCCTCCACTCGTGAGAGAACAATAGCACGCACAACACGAGTGGTTGCTGAGAAGCTAGGTCCAGGTCCACCTCGGACTGTAGCGCCGCCATTATTATTATTATTATTATTATAACTTATATCACCGTCGTTTGCTTTCTGACGTTTGCGATAATATTTTTTTAGTGTCATAACAGGTATTTCAAAGAGTTTTGCTGTTCCTTTTATTATTTTACCTTCTAAAACACTTTGAACGACTTTCCTCAGTTTTTCGGCACATTTTGTAGCGCCCTCCTTTGGCTTATACATTCGCGGCAAAACCTTTACCTAACAATAAAAATATAAAACAACATTTAAATTCCTACATTCTGGGAGACTTGATCCCGGGACCTAGTCTCCCTTACCTAAATGGGTCAAATCTCCCCTCTGGTAGTTTCTAACTATTTCACAAAGTTTTATGGAAAACGAACTATATTTTATTGAGAGATATGCACAAATAAAATCAGTTAAAGAGGAAAAAGAATAATTTTAAAACTTAAAAATGCCAGATTTTCGTTCAGGCACGTCTGTCGGTCCCTTAGAAAACCAGTCGGATAATTCCGACCAACCTCACCAATCAACTGGGCTTCCGCAAACTTTAAATCATTCGTTTCAATCAACCACATCTCACGTGAGTGCCACTAATAAAGTAGGTTTAACTCCCGCTTTAGGCACACTGATCGCATCAATTGTGAACCAAGTTCTGGACGCTAGAGGTCCCCCTTTGGTACAAAGGGTACTAAACCCAAATGGTGACAATTTCACTGGCATAGACCAGATTACTGCCCAAGAACATCGGAATAGGCTAGAGGATTTGTATAACATTCCGGACGTAGTAGGTTCCGACAATTTTCCGGTGAACCAGGGGAATATAGCTCCTGGAAGAAGAGCGTCGAATGGTTTCTTAATATTTACGAACCTCTGAAAGGCACACCAAAATATTTTGGTATTTTGAGTGTGATCCAGGTGTCGTGCCCTTCACTATGCCGATAAAAGAGACCTGAGCACATTGGAATACGAAAAGGTTTCCCTGGTTCAAGGTAACAGATCAGTGCAGGAATTCTATAAATTATTCTACACTAACCTTTCTCTTATTTTTAAGAAATTCTCTTGCTTAGACGTATCCCCAGATGCTATGCGCTTATTAACTCAAACATACAGGGATAAGTTGGGAATACGAGAACTAGCGGTTCTCACTACCTCACGCTTTAAATCTATGTTTGAAACTTGAGAATCAAAATTACAGAACGAATCATGCTTACGGTCAACAAGGAGCAATTCAAAAACTCCAACACCAATATTCTCCATTTCATCCAAGAGTCCAAGTGACCAATGTACAACATCCAAACTTTAGAAGACCCATTCCTCCGCAGTTTCAGCAACTTCGTTATTTCCAACCGAATAACGCTTTTGTAGGAGGTGGGTATAGCGCCCAAACAAGATCTAATAACTTCCATCAGAGGCATGCAACAACGCAAGTGAAACTGTTGAGAAATCGGCAAAGATTTGGATCTAATAAAGTTCAGGGGAACTTCCATATCAGTACTGATAATTTCGATCATCCCGATCGCGAATACAACCTGCAGCCCAAAGACATCGATCAAGATCAATCGCTTTCCCAATATATGGAACATCTCCAATTGGAACAAGACGAGAATGCAACTGCTGACGAAGCCGTGGATTTTACGGATATTCATTTTTTAGGTTGACGACCTCTTCGTTGCCTTACTTTAAAAGAAGAACGAAGGGCAGCGAAATCATAAAAATTCTGATAGGCACCGGCTCGAATCGCAACTACGTTCAACCATCACTTGTCGATAATCCCATTCCAAATAAGGAGTGCCTTTTCTCCAATTTGATAGGCGGAAGCACCAATATTGCACACAATGTTGAAACAAATCTTTTTTGCCTTAAAGAACCTAAAGTCAAATGTGTTCTCCTCCTTTCATTGAAATCCTTTCAAGCAATCTTAGGCAATGATAGCTTAAAGGAACTATCCGCGGTAATACATGTCAAAGATAGTTATATGACTATTCTCAATACTTTCCAAATTAAAATTAAACAATTTATTTATTTCAATACACAACTCAACCGATAAATTCTTTAACTCCGACACAGCATAGTAGCGAAAGCTCATCCCAAAATTTAGTCCCGTGTTTTAGAAATCACAGTCAATGTATTTCGTAACGAATTGATTCTTAAAGTAGGTAATAGTAGTAGCCACGAAATGCGGATCACTTTCCCAAAATTTCGCAGGCATGTCGTCATAGAACCAGATTATAATAAAGAAAAGCTCATAGGAATTTTTAAAAGATTTCTCGATCCAGTAGTAATAAATGGCCTATAGTCACCAGAGAAAGTGATGGGGACAATTCAGGAACTACATATATCTATTATATTTTTTCAGCTATAAGACTCGTTACACTCAAACTCTCGTAAAGAACATCATTTGAGTTGACAGACAGGAAGAAATAATTATCGAGGAACCCAACAGCATGTGCTCAGTTCGGTCCCGATGAGAATAAAAAAAATCCTTGAGAGGTATTATTTCCCTTCCACGATGCGAAATATAAAACAACTCACTAAACAGTGTTAAATCTGTAAGGAAAATAAGTATGATCGCCACCCTAATAACCCTGAACTAGGTGAAACACCCATACCTACCTATCCTGGTCGGTATGTACATATCGATATATTTTCAACGGAAAAACATTTGGTCCTTACAGCTATCGATAAATTCACTAAATTTGCCATAACTAAATTAATTAAATACAAAGCCATAGAGGACGTAGGGCGGCCTCGTGAAATAATTTTCCAATTTGGTATTCCCAAACGCGTAGTATTCGATAATGAAACATCTCTGAATTCTGCAAGAATCCTTTTCATGTTGAAAGACGAGCTCAAAATTAATGTTTTTACGACTCCCCCTTACAAGAGTGAAATATACGGACAGATAGAGCGTTTTCACTCCACTTTAGCCGAAATAATGCGATGTCTGAAAAAAGAGAGTGTTAATAGAAATTTCAGGAACTGTTGGAGAGAGCGGTCAACGAGTATAATCACTCATTTCACAGCACCTCTATCAGTAGATCGTTTCTTTGGTAGAACGGTTACATTTGGTCCCGAGCACTACGAAACAACTTGATTAAGAAACGTCGAGAGGTTGACAGATAAACAGAAAAAAGATTTGAAATTGCATTACAAAAAAAGACAAGCATTAAAAAATTACGATTCAGGAGAAATAATATGGTTAAGCGAAACAAGAGAGTAGGATCAAAATTAACTCAGAAATAAAATCTCAGAAATAACGTAAAAACGAAGTCAGGAAGAATAGTGCACAAGAGTCTCATCCGTAATTAAAATTAAGATTTCCTCCCTTTCAGTCTTTTCGCCGTAAGCTGCTTAACCGACGTGCAAATATTGGATTATTCCAACTCCCAGTCAGTCTCCATAAAAACCGGAAAAGCCAAAGTGCAAAATGGGAGCATAAAACTCATTCATGACATCGATTTGAACGAGTACAAAGTATTGGCCGATATGCATCACAACATTAGCAACAATTACCCTACATATCCCTTCCTATCCCATGATGTAACCCTGATCAAAAACATCTTATACAGACTCCACCGCAGGAAAGAAAAAGGCCACTAAACTTTATTGGAAGCGGGTGGAAATGGTTTTCTGGAAGTCCAGAACATGACGACTACACAATTGTCCAAAATAAACTAAATCAAGCACAAAGAAACAATAATAAGCAAACGATAATAAATAAATTAACTACTGAAAGAATTAACAAAATAACCAATATTAGTAACTGTGTAAAAGAAAATTTAGCTTTAAGAATACAATATAAATTGAAACTTCTAAAGGAAGAATTATATAACATAGAATACGCCATACATTGGGCGAAAATGGAATCATAAATTCATATATATTGTCAATGATCGAATAAAAAATATTGTTAAAAGAAAACATTTTATATAGTAGTTTAGACAAGGCTTTAGACCTCGCAGAATTGAAAATTGCAACAAATACAGATAATATAATGTACATTATAAGTATTCCAAATGTAAACGAAACGTGTACCAGAATAATTATAAAACCTGTTGTAAAAAATGATGTTATTAATAAGATAGAATATAATATAGATATAAATATAAATTTTGAAATGTCTAAATAAATTGTATGGTATAAGATAGCTTATAAAGAATTAAGTAGCTTAGCAATAAATCCCAGCAACAATTTAGCAGATATAAGTGCAAGACTCGACAATACCAACACCCAAGCCGACAAGAGTAAATCATATTTCATTCCAGCAATGTACACACCGCAGGCATTAGCAGTGATTGGGTATGGTGGAAGTGATTTTCTATGTTAAATAAATTTGGATAGTGTTATATGTAGGTATTATATATCTCTACTCAAAAGGTAAAGTGGCTTAAGTCTATTTTAAGCATTTTTCAGGGGAATGGTTTTAAACTTCGAAAAATCATTCAAAATATTACGTTGTGTAAGGGGCTATTAATATATTTTTTTTACTTTAAGTTATGAATGCATAGGCCTCTCTTCTGTTTTTAAGGTTCCGTCTACAAAAACGGAACCTTTATAATTTCGGTGTGTCCATCCGTTCGTCCGTCGTGTCTTTTTATCACCGAAGTTTATAAAGATATTGACATGTAATTTTGGAAATAGGTACTTCACCACCAAATTTCAAAATTGGGGCCATTTGGATCCAGTACGGATGAAGTTGCCATTAATTTTGAAACATTGTCCCACTCCTTCGATTTATATATCAATCGGCAGATCTTTTGAAATGAGGTAGCAAACCTCTACCTTTCAGCAATTTTTGAGATCCAAAGTACCGTTTGGAAAATATGGAACTTCAAAGTTTTTTTAATGCGTCCCTGGCATTTTTAAACCAAAGTGTTTAAAATCACAAAAACTTGGCCACATTGAGTTTTTTCATTTAAAATAATTTCGAGAATTTTGGCCTTAATAGACCAAAAACGGTCAGTCATCGACATACGCATTTTTAGGCATTAAGAAATGATAAATTTCAAAACATCTATTTATGTTAAAATTTTGAGATATCTAAGATTTAAAATGATAAATATTTTTTTTTTTCACACATAAATTGCATGCTGTGGTCAAACACATCCGTTGATGAGTGTTATCTTTTGAATCGAGCTCAACCCCTAAATGCACAACAAGCAAGCATGAACACTGATTGGGTATGGATGGAAGGGATTTTCTGTGTTGGATAGAGATGTAGGTATATGTAAGGGTGGATACTTGCTTGTTTGGATGCATGAATGTAGTAATGAATAGTTGATTTTGGTTGAAGTTAGAAGAAAATTCAACTGAAGTAGTTTGGAAACGTCGTTTGATATTCAGAAAAAATCGTGAGAATGTAGGGTTATCTGCAGAAACTCCTTCTCAAATTCATTGAACAAGAGAAGTTCCTAAATATGGAATAGCTGACAATAAATTAGTAATAACAGTAGCTCCTCAAAAAGATATTTCTCCTCATGGAAGTACATATCTGTAGCCGTGAAAAAAAGAGAAAATAAGAGACAAGAAGAGAAAAAAAAGAAAAAGGACTACCGGAGGATAGGTAATTCATTCGATAAGTAGAGTTCAAAGTGAACGCATGTAAAATAAAGAAAGGTAAAGAAAAAGAATCGTTGTGTCTTTATTTAAAAGTTTAAAAGCAGTTAGCGTTTAAAACATCAGAAGTGGGATAAGACCGAAATCATATAATAATTATTCTGCGATCGCGTGTGAAAATTAAGCGTTTCTGCCAATACTATTAAAACGAGTGCTTTGTTTTCCCTATACCTACAGTACAGTATTGTGTTTTCAATCGAAACTTGTTATTCGCCCAACAATTTCGAAGAAAAAGAACGGCGACATGGATCACATAGAAGAATACAAAAAATATACTGCGCCGCAGTTAAAAGTCTGGCTGAAGAAACTGTGAAGGAAAACGACGGAAAACAAAAATGATTTCCTGTTACGTCTACTAACGATTCCAGAAACAGAGAGGGGTGAGTTCATTACAGATGAAGATGTTAATGATGACGAGTACGTGTACGAAGATGCTGTTGAAGAGAGTGCAGAGCAGAACATTGATGAGAGTAGTACTGATGATCGAGAAACAGAAGAGAGGACAACTACAAGAAGAGAGAATAAGAAGAAGAGTGTACGAAAAACGATGAGTGAGCAAAATGAGTGGAAACTAATGTGCAGAGAGTTAGAAGTTATGAAAAAGGAGATCGAATTACAGAAGAGAGAAAACGAAATTTTAAAGAAAGAAAATGAGTGGCTGAGGAGTGAACGACGAGAGATAAACGACAATAGTGCTCAAAACGGTGCTATTAATTTTACAAATCTGAAGGATTTATTGTCCGAATTTTCTGGAGATGACGATTGCTATAAGCATTGGGAGGCACAGTTGAGAAATTTAATATCGGCTTATGAATTAAGTGAAATAAATACAAGAATTCTTATCTCTTGCCGACTGAGCGGAAAGGCATTGAAATGGTTTCACTCTAAATCAAATTTAATGACCATTCCTGTTGAGGAACAATTAAAAGAAATGGGGGAAATGTTTGCTGGTCACACAAGTCGTTTAACGCTTAAAATAGCTCTCGAAAGCAGAAAGTGGTTGATTGGTGAAACCTTTCAGACATACTTCCATGAAAAAACCATTTTAGCCAACAATTTATCAATGGAAGAAGATGAACTCCTCGAATGCCTCATTGATGGGATACCTGACCCATACTTATGTTCCCAAGCAAGGATGCAGTGCTTTCGCACCAAGAATCAGCTGTTGGAAGCATTTCATAAAATTGAGCTGATGAAGCAAAGGACTTCAGTTCCACGTGCAGCAGAGACAGCATTTTCCGAAAATTACCGAAAAAAAAATCAATTATAAGATGTTATAATTGCAACGCACTGGGACACAGGGCCAACGAATGTAATAAACCGAAGCGTGAACGAGAGGCCTGCCATGTCTGTGGTGAAATGGGACATCTTGCAGCCATATGTCCAAAAAAGAAGTTGAGTCGTCAGGTACATCACGTCAACGATGACAAAGAAGACGAATATGTGAATAATTTCAAGTGTAATTTTGTAAATAGTATTTATAATTATATTATTACATTAAGAATTCTAATCGATACCGGTAGTCCAGTGAATTTTATCCGTCATAAGTTTGTATTACCTGTATTTATAACTAAAATTGAAGAAACATGTAATTTCGTTGGTATAAATAAAAGCCCTTTAAATATTCTTGGTAAAATCGAATGTAATATTTTATTCCATGGAAAAAATATAAATGTAATTTTGTTTGTGGTGCCAGATAATACAATGAAATACCCAGCAGTACTAAGTAAGGATTTTTTAAAAAAAGCTGGAGTAAGTAATGAAAAAGAAATAGTAAAAAATGAAGTATGTAAAAAAGAGTGTTTGAATTCAGAATTTACTAATGAGTGCAATTATTATGAAGAGGAATGTTTAAACCCAATGAAAATGGAAATTGAGGAACAAGATGAATATAATATAGACGAAAAATTGAAGTATGTACACAAAAGAAAGTTTGATGAAATGTTAAATGAATGTTACCTACTATTGAGTTCGCACTAAACAATACCTTTAGCAGCGTTACTGGAATGGCTCCAAGCGAGTTATTGTTCAGAGTCAGACAAAAGGGTGCAGTTATTGATTTTTTAAGAGAAAGTTTAGATGAGTGTGACAAGGAAAATGAAGGAGATAAACAGAATATTGTGCAAATGAGAATTGAGGCTGCAGATAAAATAGTTAAAAGCCAAGACTATAATAAAAAGCTAAAAGATAGAAATAGAACTGATTTTATATAAAAAGAGGGTGATTATATAATGTTGCGTAATCATGTAAGTCAGGCCGGTATTTGTAGGTAGTTAGTTCCAAAATTTAAAGGTCCTTACAAAGTTATAAAAGTACTACCTAATGACAGGTATGTGGTGAAAGATGTAGATGGTTTTCAATTAGGGCAGGTTCCATATGAGGGAATACTGGAGGCGGCTAATATCAAACCATGGGTAGATTTTGAGCGAACGTGTCCAGGCAAAATCGGGGCGATTGTGTGTCAGGATGGTCGAGCTGTAGCCGTGAAAAAAAGAGAAAATAAGAGACAAGAAGAGAAAAAAAAGAAAAAGAGAAAAAGGACTACCGGAGGATAGGTAATTCATTCGATAAGTAGTTCAAAGTGAACGCATGTAAAATAAAGAAAGGTAAAGAAAAAGAATCGTTGTGTCTTTATTTAAAAGTTTAAAAGCAGTTAGCGTTTAAATATCCTATCAATATTATGCGGCAAAACCTTCCACGCGCGAGTTCAACTCGCACTTGCCCAGTTTATTTTATTTTGACCTTAATAAAACTTAGGGGTCTTCTTCTTTAAATTTTTTTTATTATTATTTGGACTATTGATATTAAGTACAACAAAGAAAAACAAAAACGTACTACCAATTGAAGGAGTTTATAGTAGAACGAAATATCGCCTATTCCAAACCATCTTCTTCGCCTATTTCTGTAAGATCCGGATGAAAATCTGGTCTCAAATCCGCGCAGAGAATTTTATAGAAATCATGGAAGGGAGCAACTGATGAAAAACGGAGCAATCTTATATTTTTCCAGTCAACTACGTTATTGTCTTCATCAACTTTTCGGAAGATGTAATTGTTTTTGACGATGACGGGACATCTCTTTGACCACAAATCTTTTTTTGGTTCCAATACTTCTTATGAATTAGTACCAAATTTTAGGATGATGAATTTTAAAACAAGTTTTTCTCTTTTGCCTTTCGCTTACAGAATGATCAATGTCACATTCCATGTGTGTGTGACCGGGTATTCAAAACTTGTGATCTATATATTTTAAATTATTGGATGCATCACAAACACGCATAAACATCATGGCAGCAACCATCTTATTTTTGTTTTGTTCGAAGCAGTTATCACTATAAAAAAATTACGTTTTGGGTAGCGCGCTATAGGAGTGATTCTAAATTAAAATGTTCAAACAAACATGATGCAATTTCATTCCCACCCCTATTTGCGACACCTTCATGCCACATATAGCAGTGGGAAGTACCTTTTACACAACCATGCACAGTTAAATTAAATATATATCTATAATTGTCTCTTGTAGAAGGAAACTGAAGACTGCAAAAAAGGAGTCGGAAGGTATTGTTGAAGATCAAAAGTATAAACTTCCGCACCTTCTAAATTTTTTGCAGCTTCAATATCCCTTTTTTTCGATTCATATGAAGAATCTGCATCTAAATTGTGTTATTTTTCTTCCAATTCTACAGCAGTAAAATCATCGCCTGTGATCAATGCTTTTTTCGCAGCCAGTGTATTACATTTTGTACAAGTATCCAATTTAGGTTTCTTAAATTTAATGTTAGGACTTTTGAAAATGTCTGTATACTTTGTTATAGATACTGGATTTTGAGTTGTGTGTGTGTTGTGTGTTGAGTGTGCAGTCTATATAGCGTAGATAAGGTCATACTACTTTCAAAATACTTTTGAGATGAATATTTGCTCATATAATGACTTTCATATGCCGGAATACTGTTTATATGATCGTGAACTTCCTTTTTCTTTAACTCTGATATTTTGTTTGTTGGAGCTACCTTTCCACGCATATCTTGCATTATATAATACATGAAGAGTACGTCTTTGCAATAACGGTTTTTAAGAAGCTGTTGGTTTCACCTAAAACCATTTTAAAGCATTTTTGACATACTTGTGTTCTGACGTATTTTATGTTTATGAAATTCTTGTATGTAAATTAACGGTTTCGAGGAATTTTACCACTTTGTTCTTTCCTTCAATAGATATAAGTCCGGATACAAATGCCAACTTAAGATTGCAGTTCCCTAGTTCCCAATATTGTTTAAAGATGGTTTCTTGTTCAGTTGTTGAAATTTGTCCATACTTCTTCGTTTGCAAACAGTAGTTGCATTTTTCTTGCGGGGACAGTTATTACAGTACGTGTCGTATATTCTTGTCCTGAATTCCGTTTTTGCTTCCTTACCTTCCGCGTTTCTTTTGCTGGTACATTGTCAGCAATCTTGGCGTCTTCAGGTAATGGCGGTATTATTTGCATTGCCATTTCTTCAATGTCATTTCTTGCCATTTCTTCAATGTTGCATTTGGGTATGAGCGGTGAGTATAACAGATAATATGATACATATCATTAGAAATTATACTTTTCTCAAGTTCACTTTTGAAGAGCTGTCAAAACTGCAAGCCTTAGCATTTTCCTTCCTCTATTCATTTTGCTGTAAAAAATTAATGGTTTTTCTTCTTTTCACTTTTGCATCAATAATCAATCATCAAAATTTTTACTTTGGAACACAAACTACATATGTATTTCGCCCAATACCAATTATACGATGTTCAATTCACACATAAACATTAGCCGATTTCATATTGTAATACTTTTTAAATCACGGTTGCTTTGATCTTAGTAAAATTTTATTTTAAAATTATATTTTCTTTTAAAACCTCTCTGGCAAAGTGGCTTATGTCCGTCAAGTCACTGTTCCAACTCAAAAAAACGTGCAATTACATTTTTCAAATAGTAAATGTGGCTTATGTACACATAAATAAAATCCTCGGCGGGGCTATCCACCTTGTCGTGGTGCGGAGGATTAAGTAGGTCCGAGGATAGGACGACTTAGGTGTAATCTGAGGTCCGAAAACTAAGAGATAGCCATCCCGATTTCAATGGTGGTGTGAGCAAATAGTAAACCGTGCCCAAGAATGCAAGGTTGGGGGTCAAATCAACCGTTAACGAGCTCCCTCAGATGCCTTGCCGAGAGTCTGTTGTATCCACCCTCACCCGGGTATGGCGGCGCTGCCCGGGCGGACCTATATTGGCCGGCCTTACTCGTGGGACCAACATCGAAAAAAAAATGAATCGAATTGATTTGAACAAGTAAAACACAAACAACATAACAATAACAGAATAAGCACGAGGATTCGATACAAACCTCATCCTCACAGGGCGCTTTCGAGATAGAGGCTGCTTGCGGACAATCTCGATGCGCTTCTGTTGCACGAAGCCTCAACGGCAAACATTAAAGGAGGAAATCTCTATGGAACTGGAAGAGCAACTGCTTGCGGAACCCAAACATATAGAGAGTACCCCGGAGGTGCCACAGCGAAGGAAAAGGATCTCTGAGGACCTACGCCGCAAAAGGGATTTCCTCAAAGCGCGGCACTTACGTGACATTCTGACAGCTAAGGAGCAGTCGTCCCTAACTGAGAACAAGAGGAATTCCCTAGCTTGGGCCAACGAGGTCATCGTAAAGGATGAATCGACCAGACCTAAGCCTGCTTCTCCAAAAGGGTTTAGCAAGGACGCCAACTACAAGTATCCTAGCAAAGATGGTTTGGCTAGACAGGGGAAGAAGGTAGGGAGCGATACTAGCGCAAAGAAGGAAGCTGCCAACAGGCCAGATCCTAGCGGAGTGAAGCACCCAGGTAGAGCAAAGGTGGACGGGAAAGCCCTAGCTGGTAAGAGGTAACAGGTCCGTTGAGGACGCCTCAAACGACTCTAAAAGGCAAAAAACCTAAAAAAGACCCAACAGGGAAATTCGGAAAGTCGGGGGCAGTGAAGGAAATCCCGGGAAGGCAGACCCGATGGTATCTTATAGTGAGTTTCGAAATCCGTTGCAGTTAGCTGTAGTGGATTTCGCGAAATCTAATGGGCAGTATTCCTTCGAATGTGGCAAAAAGGTAGAGGCAGCACTAGCCAAAGCAACCTTTGACCACATTCGCAAGAATACCGACCAGAACGCTCCAAGATATGGAAAAGTCAGGTGGCACAAAGGAGTTCTTATTCTGCACTGCAAGGACCAATGGTCAAATTAGTTCGCTAAGACGGCGTTTAGTGGATTACAGATCTGGGAGGGAGCTGTACTGAGAGTCATCCCCCTAGAGGAGATCCCTAAAGCACCGAAGGCGAGACTCTGCATTCCAGACTTGGGACTCGAAAAGCAGGAAGTCCTTAACTTCCTCCAAGCCCAAAACCCCTCGATCCCGATGCAGGGATGGGAGGTTTTCAGCAAGGAGGAACCTAAGGACGAGAGCCGTGGATATATAATTCTAGTGAATGCTTCTCCGGCTCCACTGAAGGAGCTGTGTTCAGCTGAGCTTTGGTGTGAGCGAGGTTACGCTTCGACTCATCAAGCGGATACAGGGGGAGTCGAAAGAAGCAGCTTTAGCTTTAAGGTCGCCCCTGAATCTGGACCGTGTCCTAATCCAAGAACCCTGGGTAAGAAACGAAAGGGTGGTTGGGTTAGTGTCAAAAAACTACGAGGTGCTGTACAACAATAGGAAAGGTAAGATTCGTTCCTGTATAGTAGCGAAGTAGTAGGCGCCATGGCGTAATGGGTAGGTGCGTCGACTCCTACGCTAGAGGTCGTTGGTTCGAATCTCGAAAAAAACATCAACAATTTTTTCACGGCTCCACCTCTTTCGAGTCACTGACAACGCTCAAAGAGTATAACTGTCTAGAAAAAGCTTCTCAATCTCGCCGTTCGGAGTCGGCATTAAACTGTAGGTCCCCTCCACTCGTGAGAGAACAATAGCACGCACAACACGAGTGGTTGCTGAGAAGCTAGGCCCAGGTCCACCTCGGACTGTAGCGCCGCCATTATTATTATTATTATTATTATTATTTTTATTATTATTATTATAGTAGCGAGGAAATTTCTGAACCTACTAATATTACCTTATTTCTGCTCCGGTGACCTGCTTGCTGTCGATTTGAAAGGGGAGGTGAACATTATAATTGCATCGGTTTACATGCCCCACGAAGATGGATTGAACATCCCTTCGGACAACTTGAGAGCGCTTATGGCAGCGGCTCAACAAGGTAAGAGAAACCTAATTCTGGGGTGTGATGCGAATGCTCATGATAGTGTTTAGGCTAGTTCCGACATCAACGCCAGGGGGGAGGCTCTCTTTGATTTCAATATTTGCTCCGATCTGGTCGCCTGTAACAGGTGTAATGAAGCTACCTTATCTACGGCAGGCAGAAAGGGAGTGTTAGATATTACTCTTATATCAGGTTACATCTCAGGGCTAATTTCAAAGTGGAGAGTGTCCAACAAAGCATCGCTATCCGATCACTGTTGGATACTATTCGTCATCGATAGCCAAGTGCCAAAAAGCTGCAAATTCATAAACCCGCGTTTGGCAAATTGGGGGACCTTCAGAAAAGTGATCAGTAGATCGGCTAACATCGAGTCCAACGGAGACCCGTCGTCCACGTCGGATATCGACAAAACAGTGGAAGATCTCACCAAATTGTTCAACCAATGCTTTGAAAAGGCATGTCCGGCACGGAAAATGAGACCGAAGAAACGTCCACCTTGGTGGAACGCCAAAATTGCGGAACTAAGACGCAGCTCTAGGTCAAAATGGAATTTCGCGAAGTAAGGAGTCATTGAATGGACGACATATAGAGCGTCAGGCTCATGAAAAAAGAAATACAATTCGCTAAGAGACCTCTTGGCATGGTTTCTGGCGGAGCAATGGAATCTACCTCTGAAACCTCACGACTGAGAAGGATCCTAGCTACTACACCGATGCAGGTTTCTTCAATAAAAAGACTCGATAGTATCGGTCCAGCTATCATTCCAAGAAACATTGGACAATCTTCTCAGTACCCACTTCCCAGGGTGCGAAGAGGTGTCGGTGGAGAACACTGGCACTCATGAGGCAGTACGGGGCATAGATATTATCAAGATTGACGACATGGTAGACGATAACAAGATAGCATGGGCGATTATAACTTTCTCCCCACTCAACACGTAGACAACATACGCCCATTTATGCTTCAACAGTCAGAGGAAACAATTGTTCCTTGGCTAAACAGCATCTACAAGGGCTGCCTCTGGCTAGGCTGTGTTCCAAGGAGATGGCGAAAGGTAAGAGTAATTTTGATTCCGAATGCGGGGAAGCCAAGTCATACCACAGAAAATTACTACAGGCCCATTATCCTGTCATCCTTCTTCCTGAAAACATTGGAACGACTGATTGACATACATGCAAGGGATGTGATAAGCGAAAACTAACTTTCAAAATCACAACGCGCATATATAAAGAACAGGTCAGTGGATACTGCTCTACATAACGTGGTTTCCACAGTAGAAAGATCCCTGCATCAAAAAGAGTACACACTAGGCGCGTTCCTCGACATAGAGGGAGCGTTTAACAATGTTACTAGCGATGCAATTCAAGCAAAGAATAAGAACCGATGAGGGTCTGTGCGAATGGATCGGACTTATGCTGCGAAAACGTCAGATCAATTCCTATCTAGGCAACACGAGCTATAAGAGGAAAGTGGATAGGGGAACGCCGCAAGGTGGGGTCCTCCCACCTCTTCTTTGGATGCTAGTAGTGGAGATCATAAAGACGTTGGAGAGGGATGGACTATCACTGCATATCCAGACGATGTAGCTATCCTGATATCTGGGAAGTTTCTATCAAGAATAAGCGAGCGCCTCAATCATGGATTGAAGTTGGTCAACAATTGGGCTGCCACTCGAGGCTTGAAAGTCAACCCAGAGAAGTCAGAACTGATGCTCTTCACGAGAAAAAGGAGAATTCCGGAGTTTACAAGCGTGTGTAGCTCTCTACACATGTAAGCGAGCCTTCGGAAACACCTGACGTCTTAGACCCCGTGAGGTATACTGGCTATAATAAGACTGTCTTAACTTACGGCTCAACAGTCTGGTGGCAAGCACTGGAGAAGAAATACCTTCTTTCTAGCTTGACGAAGGCCCAAATATCGGCCTGCTTAGGAATCACGGGAGCCCTAAGGACAACGCTGACAGCAGCGCTCGAGGTCCTACTCTATCTCACCCCTCTTGACATCTTCTGTAGTAGCAGAGCGGCTATTACCGCCATGAGACTCAGGGAAGTCAAGATGTGGAAAGACAAGCCATATGGGCACGCATCCATCCTCTCAAAATGGACAGGATCTCACATATCAAAACGTCGGATTATCTGCACCAACCTTGACTACCATGAGGTGAGGTGGGGAAGAGCTACACTTGCTCACAAAATTATCCGCACAAGATGTTCAACGACCAATAAATAGGAACTAAACACTTTTCCTTAGTTAAAATTAACAATGTAATGATAGAAAACTAGATCTGACTTCATAATCATAACGTTATCAAAAAGCTAAAAACAAAAAAAGGAAGTTCATAAGCGAAAATTATCCGCACAAAACCAATTCAAGACATAAAATACACAAATTTGAGGGGTGGAGAGATTATCAATAATATGTTGATCCACCTTTTGCCCTAATTACAGCTTGCAAGCCTTTTAACATGCTGCCGACAAGCTTTTTTGTGAATTCAGGGCTTATAAGTTCCCAATCCAGAGTGGTTTTCCTGCTGATAGGCCTCTTCCGTATATTTCTCTCAAGCTGGGCCCAAAGGTGTTCAATGGGATTGATGTCTGGTGATTGTTTGTGTTTTCAGTTGTGACGGGGTATTAAAAAGGAGCCACATCCTAACATGTGCAGTATGTTTAGGGTCATTGTCTTGTTGAAATACGTAATTTGACCCTAAACCCAATATGGTGGCGCTATGTTGCAAATTTCGCTTTAGGATATTCAAGTATCCATATTGATTCATTTTTTAGTCAATAAACTTCATTTGTCCCACCCCGCTTGCAGCCATGCACCCCCACATCATAATGTTACCTCCGCCGTGTTTTACGGTTGCTTGGAGATTAACTTTTTCTAGCTCGGTATTTGCTTTTCGACAAACTATTTGCCTTCCATCATTACCAAACAAATTTAATTTGCTTTCGTCGCTAAA
Source organism: Myathropa florea (assembly GCA_930367185.1). Lineage (NCBI taxonomy): Eukaryota > Metazoa > Arthropoda > Insecta > Diptera > Syrphidae > Myathropa > Myathropa florea. Next base: position 58,498,851 of record OV884004.1, on the reverse strand, counting down.
AATTACAGATTTCCAAAACTCTGAACTTTTTTACATATTCTTTAGCGAAAGCAAGTCTTTTTTTTATTTACGTCTGATATAAAAGGTTTGCGCCGTGCAACTCTGCTATTGAATTCATTTGAGCGTAAAACCCGTCTTACTGTTTCGACAGAGACTGTCCTATTAATAATTTCTGACATCTCATAGGTCAATAATTTGAGAGGTGTTTTCGGGTTTTGCTTAATTTTTTTCAGAATATGCCTCTCATTAGCTACCGATAATATTTTTTTTCGTCCTCTACCTGGCTTATTTTTCAAATTTCTGCCTTTTCGTGTCAATATTCAAAGAAAAGGTGAAAAATCCCCGTTATGTTCAGCTCCTGGCAGTCTGTGGACAAATATTATTTCATAAGGTACAACGCAGAGAGTGTACACAAGAATATATAATTTTTGTATATTGTATATTAAACGAATGAAGTCTATATGCCTATAAGTGCTTTGTGCGGATAATTTTGTGAGTAAGTGTATTAGCAAATGGCGACGAAGAGATCTCCCTACGGCTCCCTATATACTGATGGCTCGAAGACAGTTGCAAGAAGGGGGGCAGGGCTCTTCTGCGATCTCTTTGAAAAATCCCTAAACCTAAGAGACGAATATAGCGTTTTCGAAGCGGAAGTGGTAGCAATAAATGAGGCGGCACTTACGCTTAAAGATCTTAGTTTGACTGAAAAAAACGATAACTATTTACTCCGAAAGCCAAGCGGCTATAAGAACCATAGCGTCGGATATTGCAAAGTCGAAATGGGTCAAGCTCTGCAGACAGAACGTCAACGAAATCTCCAATGTAATCACGGTGACTCTCTGCTGGGTACCGGGACACACAGGATTTCAAGGAAACGAGAGAGCGGACGTGTTGGAAAAGGAGGGCTCAGAGTTAGATAAATCTCTAGAACTACCTTATGTCAATATGCCGCTAAGTTTCCTAAAGAAGGAAATAAAGGACGAAGCCGTAGAATGAGCAAATGCGCGATGGCTGAATCTGGACATTGGGTGAACGACGAGACCCCCATGGCCGATGTTGAGCAGGAGGAAATCATAATCAATGATAAGCCTAAGTCGCAATTATATACGGAAGGTGGTGGGAGTTCTCAGCGGACATTGTCCGATAGGCACCCATGTCAGAAGGTTAGGTATCCCCCATAGCGACTACTGTAGAAGTTGCAGGGACGAGGAGAAAATAGAGTCCGTCCGCCACCTGCTATGCGATTGTCCAGCCCTACGGGGAAGGAGACTGCTAACACTAGGCAGTAACTTCTTCGACGAGCTGGAAGATCTGGAGAAAATAGAGCTGAAGCACCTCCTGAGATATATACAACAATATGGATGGTTCTAATAAGCAGCAAAAGTGTAGGTCTCATGGGGTACACCCACCGCACGTAGGCCACAATGGACCCAACTGTTGGTCTCAGTGAGCCGTGACCCGGTCGTAAGGGCACCCTACCATCTACCTACCTACCTACACATATATCAAATAGAGTTGTAAAATTTGTTTTGCAAAAAAGGAAAATGGCTTAACTGCAAATAAAATTATACATTGATGAATATTTTATTTTGAAAAAGTGGCCTAATTTTACTTCCTTATCCGAATACTGACATTCAAAACATTTGAAAAAAACGGCTGAGGTAGATATAAAACTGAATATAATAATACAGAAAAAGTATTCTGCAGTTAAGACGCTTTTCCAAATGTAGGTGTGTGAATGTTGCTGAATTAAGCCCATTTGGCATTATAAAAATTTAGATGAAATAGAAACATGCTGATAAGACAGAAAAAAGGTAATTTTTGAAAACATGTATAAGAATGCAGAAAAATAATTTTCGGCTTAAGCCACTTTGCCTTTTGAGTAAAGATATGTATGGATGATATAGAAGAACATTTATTTCAGTTAGAGTTTGAACTCGTCGCCTGATACTCAGAAATTATTCTTTCAAAGAATGTTTATGCGAACCTTTTTTGTGCGAGTAAGACCTCATACCATTAATCCGGGGTGTGATTTGAATACTCTTTAAATATTCTAAACTTTTGTACACCAGGGGCGAAATAATTTATTAAATATAAGAGACTGTGCAGTGATAATATTATCTATCTATCTATTATATGTTGTTTATACGATGTATAATTCTGTATTTGTATTTGTTCTGTATTCTACACATTCATAACAATTTTGTTCAATATCTTAAGAAATGTATGCATTCTTAATATCATTCATTCTTAATTTTTTTTTGCTGTTCTAACACATTTCATCCCTAATAAGGATATTCGTTTGCAGAAAGTGTGGGCATTCAGGTTTATAAATGCACATATGTATGTATCAATTATTCGTTTTGTTCTCCCATAAATGACATCATCCCCTTCCATATAATCTAAATTGCGCATGCGGTAGATTTTTTTTTAAATATCCTTAGTACACAAAAGGATACCTTTCTGTAACGCCTAGTCTACGCTCTTCTTTTAAAGTATAAAGAAGCGTTCTGGAAATTTAAGTTTCATCTAAAAGTGTGAGATAATAATATTTAATTCTATAAAATAAAATATAATAAGGAATGTCTGAATATTAAAAAGCAATTCCCTATACATCTTATAACAAATAATCAATCATCGTCATTGAAAAATATTTTCTTAAAATGGTGACCGAGAACGGAGTACAAGTAAGTTTGTGTTACATTAATCTTTCGTTAATTTTATATTTTGAATCAGTCTGATTCTATTTAAAATTACAACAATTCTATTTAAATGGAATTTAAAAGAAAATTAAATTTTCTATCACATAACTGTGTGTAATGGCGTCAATTCTTTCAATCGATAAAGGCCATGCCGGTATTATATTGTTGTGTGCTATATGTGTGTATTCAATGTAGTTAACAGTTCGTAAATTAAATCAGGAATAAATCTCTCAGAACTTAAAATTTTGTTCATCAATCTTATAATTTACAAGAAATGTAGGCGGGGTGCAGCTATAGCTATTTACATTCAAGTTACATTGTTAATTGAAACAAATTATTGCCGTTACTATCCGTCAAATATCCATGAGTACATATTCTTTATGTATATTTAGAAACAAATATATAACCTTTTATTGTTCAAAGAAGCAATGTTTTATATACATTACTTACTAAATATTAAAAATCAACTCTAACACTTCTGACGAAAGATTTATAACTGCGCAGAATCAGTTGCCGGTATATTAAATCGATGTAGGAAGGTAGAGCAATCTCTCTATTTGGTATACATATGATATGTAGATATTATATATGCATATGTATATATAATATAATAAATTAAAATTGCGAGTTCTCGGAGGGTTTTATAAAAAAGTTTTCACCTCTCTTTTTTTAGCGAGTATGACCTTTTAGGTTCGCCTCACTTTAAGAACTAACTCTAACAATATTATATTTCTTAAAACTATCCTAATTGGCGCTTGATGATCTCACCTGAGTGGCTGCTGCTGTCATGTCAACTAAGTGGCTTCATTTAGTGTCCAATCGGCACCTCCGATTAATGTATTTAATAATTTCTAAGTCCAAATTCTTTTCCTTAATTTTGTTACACTTTCCTTTCCTGTTATTTAATATTTCCGATAAACATGAGGTATACTCGTAATTACCAAGCACGCAGTACATTGTTTTAATTCTTGTTTACAATTTATTATATTAATATATGTATTCTTACATTTAGCGATTTTCTTATCAATTAACAATTTTCCATCTTTATGGCCTATAGCCCTTGTTTCATATAACTTACATATTTTATTAATTATTGAATATCTAATGAGGATTACAATAACATCTTTATTTTGTACAATTTTGAATTTAGAGACGTCAATTAAGGTAGTTAGTTACATAGTCATGTTCATGTTGCGTAATCTGCTTAATGTCATGTAAGTTTAATATTGTCGGATTCAATATTCCTGTTTTGGCTAACGTTATGGTTTGAATTACATTTTGTAATTCCAAAATGATCATTTCATTTCTCTCTCTAGCTAATCTCAGCCGTATATCATTTTCAAAGTTGTGCATGGATTGAGATAATTTATGTATTGCGTTAAATTTCGGAGTTTGTAACAAATTATTTGTTATTGCTTCTGATTAATTCATTTATTTTATTATATATCAGAACTATGTAATTTGGTCAGATGAACCTGAAATTCACTGCCAAATAGTTCATATTTCATTGATATCTCGCTTCTTTCTAATTTGCTTTAATTGCACTAAGAGCGTCTTAATAACCGTAATATCAAATTTAGTTGAGTTTAGTGTATACTTTTTTTGTCCAACTTCTGTTAAAGTTTTTTGATAAAATAAATCGTTCTTTATTTTAAATTCTGTTTCCTGTATTAAGTCTTCAAAATAATTTAGGTTAGTTACATGAAAAATACGTTCAAAATCACTATAAATTTCTGCTTTTCCATTTTCTAGCAAAATGTTAAATTCCCTTGTGTAGACTATAATGTCAGCTATAGTCAGTGTAAATAAATGCAATGAGATTGCAATTCTTATTTCTGAAATGGTAAAATGATTTAACTCTTAATATTTGCCTTATGCATTATTATATCAGATCCAATACCTTTTTTATTATCCATTGAAATATTTTTGCAGTTCGGGAAATCCTGTAAAAACTCTAACACTTTATTTTCCAAACTAAGTTTGCTGTCGAGTGGTTTAACTGATACAAATTTCGAATATGCATCTATGCATGTTAAATATTTAATTTTTTGTGCGGAAAATATATCTATATGAAAGTACTCCCCCTCCTTCTTTGGAATTGGAGCCTCTCCAATTGGTAAGAACTGTGGATGTCCGTAATATTTATTTTTATTACATATTTTAAAATTACTAACGTATTCTTTGAACTGTTTTCGCATATTGGGCGAATAATAAACATCTTAAATTTGCTTTACATTTACATCCCTATAATTTCTGTGTGCTCTTATGTGTGTTTGCTGTACTATTGCAGCTTGATCTTCCATATATCGTTGGGAACGATTTTTGCATGAAGGAATTTATTATTAAAAACCTCTAATAACTTTGATTTAATCTCATATAAATCTTCTGGGGTTATAAAAAGTGCAACTACACCTGGAAAAATGAATTTCTTTAAAACGATTATTACATTTTCTACCGTGTCGTATTCGATGATATGACTTATTTTGTTAGAAAGGATTTGAATTTTCTGATGAACAGTTTATTTTACATTTCCTCTTGCAATCATGAATTGTTGCTTAAAATCATTAAGTGGTTTATTTGTTTCTTCAATTCGAATGTTATCACTACTCTCAGCAGAGTGCTGTGTAGCATTGGTTAAGGAGTCATCCGTCATGTTGTTTAAATTTTGTCTTGACAGTGCATCCGCCACGACATTTGTTGCACCTGGCTTATAGACAAATTTAGGAGCATACTCCACTATTAGAGAGTGCCACCTCTTCATTTTAGCATTTGGGTTTCTTGTTGAAACTGCAGAAGTTAACGGCTGATGGTCCGTATGTATTTCTATATTAACGACTCCGTAAAGGTAATTTCTTAACTTCATTATTGCCCATACAATGGCATAAAGTTATTTTCTCATTCGTTGCGTAGTTTCTTTTTGTGCCATTTAATACATACATACATACAAAATTACCTGTTAGTATTGTTATAATAAATATTATAATAATAATAATAATAATGGCGGCGCTACAGTCCTAGGTGGATCTGGGCCTAGCTTCTCAGCAACCACTCGTGTTGTGCGTGAGTTACGAACCGAGACGATTGATTAGAGAATTCACACAAACAAATTAAAAAACGGACCATTGTTTGTGATAACATATATATTTGGTTTGAAAACTAAAATAAACCGACTTCGGCGGCGGTCCTGACTAAACTGACTTCAGCGTCCTTGCACTTTTACAATACAACAGTTGACAAAACGTTTGGCGTAAACAAATGAAGGGGCTAAGGAAATAGGAAAGGACGCTATTGATACAACACGTAAACAAATAAGGGAATTGGGAGAAGACGCATAAACGATAACAACTGCATCGACGCTTATCAGTGGGTAGGGTTACCAACATATAACTCCTCCCACCGAAGAACCGATTTTACACGGATTCTGTGTAAAATCGAACCTCTTATTCAAAATTATAATATACAATGTAACATAAATTATTGTTATTCAATTAAATTAATTAAGCTTTGATTTTTGTTTGATTGTACATATGAATACAGACAGTATTATAACATTAGTTTTGCTATACACTATACATGTACATAGCTTTGAATATGTTATTATTTATTTAAGATAATCATTAATAGTTTTAACATTTGATTCAAGTTATAAGTTGTAATTTAAGTTTTAATTTTATTAGTTACTTATTTTACATTATTATGATTTTACTTCTTTTGTTTCTTTTTGGTGTATATATCGATATTTATATTTTTTATAATATATATATGATATATTTTGTTTTAATTTTAATGAAAAATTTCCTTTTGAAATGCTTATTTGTACTTCGATATTCTCTCGAAAGTTTAAGCGATTTTTTTGGCTTTGGCTCTTGCTCTGGCCCTGGCTCTGGCTCTGGCTCTGGCTCTGGCTCTGGCTCCGGCTCTGGCTCTGGCTCTAGCTCTGGCTCTGGCCCTGGCTCTGGCTCTGGCTCTGGCTCTGGCTCTTCGAAAGCTACTATTTACTTTTCACCTTGCTTTATTTTTTGTGTAATTGACCCTTTTTTGCTTTTATTTCATAATTTGCGACACTAAAAGTTTATACCTACCATCTCAATATTCCCTCGAAATGGGTGCCCAGATTTTTATATTTTTTTTCTAAACATACGAATCTATTATTATTTACTCATGTTACTGTTATCTTTTTTTATTATTCATTGCACAATCATTTCAATATTCCTTCGAAATGTGTGCCATCCTTATTTCATATTTTTATATATTATATGTACATATTAGTTAACTTTTTTTAATATAACGTAATTATTTCATTTATATATAGTACTGTTTTAGTTTGTTTTATTATATATTCTATTGTATACATGTATTTAACTTTTATTTTATTTGTTTATGTTTTTAAGTTGTATTTTTTCAGTTTAGTTTATTGCTTTTTCCTACATTTTGTTTAACAATACATAAATGTACATATATTTTATATAAGTCCAAATTTATTTTAATATTTTAATATATTTTGTCAGGTTAATTTTATTTCTTATACATTTTTATATTTCTTAATAATTTACGTTTCTTTTTTCAACATTTGCAAATATATATATATATACTTCACAAATTTTGTTATTGATTGTTGTTACTTATTTAATATTTATTATTTATTTAATATCAACTTTAAATTACTACTATATATAGGCAACATATTTATGCACTAATGTCATTAAATATAGTGTTGTCTTTGTTATTTTTCCTTCGGTCACAGGAACAATCAGGAAATAAGCTTTTTTCTCTGTTTTTGCTTTCTTCTTTTCTTCTCCTTGTTGTTTGTTTAAATGTTGTGCTGTATGTGTTCCTTCTTCTTCTCAATTTTGTGGTTTGTTGTCTATATATTATTATACATCCTTGACTGATGACAATTAATTAACAGCAACACTATGCACTTAAAACATTTTTTTTTTTAGGTGTAAGACATATTAACTGTGACCAAACGATACACAAGTTTTCAACAATTAAATTTTTTAAGTTTTTCAATTTAAATTTGATCAATTCGCTTTAATTCAATTTCAAACGTCACAAATTGTAAAAAAAAAATATACACGTAACATTTATTTTTTAAGTTCAACACTGCGCGAGTTTTGCGACATATGTGGCATCCTACCGACTGCGCCAGTTACGAACCGAGTCGATTGACTAGAGAATTCACACAAACAAATTAAAAAACGGACCATTGTTTGTGATAACATATATATTTGGTTTGAAAACTAAAATAAACCGACTTCGGCGGCGGTCCTGACTAAACTGACTTCAGCGTCCTTGCACTTTTACAATACAACAGTTGACAAAACGTTTGGCGTAAACAAATGAAGGGGCTAAGGAAATAGGAAAGGACGCTATTGATACAACACGTAAACAAATAAGGGAATTGGGAGAAGACGCATAAACGATACAACTGCATCGACGCTTATCAGTGGGTAGGGTTACCAACATGTAACTCGTGCTATTGTTCTCTCACGAGTGGAGGGGACCTACACTTTAATGCCGACTCCGAACGGCGATTTTGAGAAATGAATAGATATTATAATAAATATTAACATTTAAAAATCGGTATATTATTGTTAACGGTAAATAATAATTAGTTGCAAATGAAACACATGTAATATTTTAAGAATTTTTATATGAATACAGAAAAAAACGGAGTTGTCTCAGTTTGAAGGTAGTGTTCACTGTAATAGTCGGATTCTTTCTCAGAGCTCGACTCGACGGAAGTATCTGCTAGCACTTTTTCCAAAATGGACCTAAGTCGCCTTTCTCTAGTTTCGAAATACATTTTTAATCAAAAACTAAAGAAAAAAGTAGAACATAAACGAAAACAGCAATAGTTTATATTGGCACGAATTGCATACACCAACTATGTGGTGGGGTATTACGTACCTAACAGATGTTTGAACACGTTTATCACGACCGGTGACTAGCGCGACACTGCGAAAACTCTCCTATCCCCTCCTGCTTCTTTCTAACTCCAGCTACACGAAGCGACAGTGGGTTTGTGTGATCAATCAAAGAAATATAGTTATTTAAATAACAGGGTGGTTATGGCATACCCCACCACACTCTCGCCGGGTTAACTTCGTTTATCAAATGATTTTTTAACTTTTGGAAAACACTGGTTCCTTCGTCATCAAATTTAATATCTGTCTTTTTTGACACGTATTGAGATACTCTTCCATTTTCTCCTGTTAAATACTTTGTCAATGGTTTTCTAATTGCGGCATAACTTTTAATAAATTTTCGACAGTACCCTATTAATCCTTAATAACTTCTCAGCTGTCTTAAGGTTTTCGGCATTAGAAAATCTTGAATAGATTATATTTTATTTGGATCAGTTTTGATAATTTTGTGTTCAATGACGTAACCTAAAAATGCAACTTCCGTTTTAAAAAGCATTGCTTCCTTTCTTCTTCTAATTCTTAGGGCGCTACAGTCCGAGGTGGGCCTGGGCCTTACTCAACATGCCTCTCCAGCCAGCACGATCTTTCGCCAGCTTTCTCCAGTTTCGCACACCAAACCGGCCGAGGTCCCCCTCGACTTGTGTGCGCCACCTTGTTCGTGGACGTCCTCTGTTGCGTTGTCCCATAGGCTCAGAGTCGAAGACTCTTCGGGCCGGAGCTAAGTTGTCCATACGCTCTACGTTGGATCCGTAGACGCCTGGCTAGACTCATGTCACTGTACAGCCCATACAGTTCGTGGTTGAATCTTCTCCTCCAAATGCCATCAACGCAAACAGGACCAAAGATCGCGCGCAGAACTTTTCTCTCGAAATGACCAAGAGACTGTTCATCCGCTTGGGATATTGTCCATGCCTCTGCGCCGTACAGCAGGACTGGGATGAAAAAGGTCTTATACAAAGTCAACTTGGTCTTCCGAGAGAGGGCTCTACTACTCAATTGCCTTTTGAGCCCATAAAAACAGCGGTTGGCAAGAGTTATTCTGCGTTTGATCTCGGTACTGATGTTGTTTGTACTGTTAAAAGCGGAGCCAAGGTAGACGAAGTCCTTTAATACCTCAAAGTTATAGCTGCCTATGGCGACGTTCTGGCTAAGTCGTCGATGTTGTGCGTCCTTTCTCGATGACAGCATATACTTGGTTTTACCCTCGTTTACCGCCAGACCCATTTTAGCCGCTTCCGTTTCAATGCCAGCAAACGCATCATTGACGGCTCGCTGTGTTCGCCCAATCACGTCAATGTCATCCGCGTAGGCTAGCAGTTGAACGAACTTGTGGAAGATTGTGCCTCTTGTGTTGACCAGTGAGTTTTCCACGATCTTCTCAAGAACGAAGTTAACGAGATCACATGACAGCGCGTCGCCTTGTCTAAAACCTTTTTTGACATTGAAGGTCTCGGTGGGTTCGTTACCCACCTTGATGGAGCAGCGAGAGTTCTCCATCCTCATCCTGCTCAGTCTGACGAGTTTGGCAGGAATGTCAAAACTAGACATGGCGCTGTATAGCTCGTCTCTATACACGCTGTCATATGCGACCTTCGACTAATAGGTGGTGTGTGTCTATCTGCGTTTCCTGGGTCTTCTCCAGGATCTGCCGCAGTGTGAAGAATTGATCTATGGTGAATTTCCAGGGCCTGAAACCACACTGATAAGGACCTATCAGTTTGTTCACGAATGGTTTCAGGCGTTCACACAAAACGGCAGAGAAGATCTTGTAGGCGATGTTAAGGAGACTTATCCCCCGATATTTGGCGCAGTCAAATTGGTCTTCTTTCTTGTGGATCGGGCAAACGATACTGAGATTCCACTCATCGGGCATGCTATCCTCCGACCATATCTTATAGATGAGCTGGTACATGCGCCCTACCAGGTTACCTCCAGTGGCCTTAAACATTTCGCGGGCAGTCTTTGATCGCTATCTTGACTTCGTCTAGGTCGGGGGATGGTATTTTCTTCTATCACCGCCCGTTGTATTGAGTGGAACATTCTGCCTGACAGCGGTATTTGTGTCCTCGTCACCGTTCAACAGTCTGCAGAAATGATTTTTCCAAATTCTCAGTATCGACTGCGAATCTACTATAGGTTGTCCATTCTCGTTCCGGCAGGCTTCTGTCCGAACTTTATATCCATTCGATAAGAGTTTTACCCTTTGGTAAAACTTTCGGACATCATTCCTCCCACAACACCTCTCCATCTCCTCGATCGCGCGCTTCTCGTGCTCTTTCTTTTTCTTCCTGAGAAGCCGGTTCTCTTCCCTTCTTCTCTGTTCGTAGAGCTCACGAACAGCTCTCGTGGTTCGATGCAGCGTTGCCCGGTAGGTTTCTTGCTTTGCTGCATGTGCCTGCCTGCACTCGTTGTCAAACCAGGGGTTTTTTCTTGTTGGCGTTTTAAAACCCAACACATCAGTAGCGGCTTCTCTGATGGCTCTTTGACAACGTTTCCATTCTTCGTCTATTGTTAGTGCAGGCGGCGACGAACTTTCGGAGAGTTTCAGGGAAACTTGATCGACAAAATTCCTGGCAGTCTGTTGCGATTGTAGCTTTTCGACGTCAAACCGTGGTTGTCTTCCTCGACTCCGTTGTTCTCTCGATATCCGTGTCCTTACCTTGGCTACAACAAGGAAATGGTCCGAGTCGATGTTGGCGCCTCGGAACGTTCGGACATCAAGAATACTGGAAGAGTGTCTGACGTCGATCGCAACGTGATCAATCAGGTTGACGGTTGAATGATCAGGGGACCGCCATGTCCCTTTATGGATGTTGAGGTTTGGGAACCGCGGCTAGCACGCGAGAGAGAGGTTTCGCCCCGTAACAAAGTCCACCAGCCTGAGTCCCTTTTCGGATTTGGTGTCGTGCAGGCTGTGTTTACCGATGACTCTAGCAAACATGTACTCTTTACCCAGCTTAGCGTTAAAATCTCCTAGAACGATCTTGGTGTCGTAGCTGGGGCATTGATCATACGTTCTTTCTAGGAGATCATAGAGGTCATCCTTGCTATCGTCATCCTTGTCCTCCGTTGGGGCGTGGGCGCAGATTAGACTGATGTTGCGGAATTTAGCCTTGATGCGGATTGTTATCAGGCGCTCGCTTATGTACTTAAAGCTTAAAACTTTTTGCCTAAGTCTGCCTCGAACAACAAATCCACATCTAAATAATCGCTGCCTTCGCTCTCTGTAACAGTCGCCGTAGTAGATATCGCAGTTTTTCATCCTCTTTTTGCCCGGCCCATCCCATCGCACTTCCTGGATTGCGGTAACGTCTGCTTTATAGCAGTCTAGGGCCTCCGCGAGTTCATCGGCTGCACGTGGTCTGTTCAGGGACCTCACATTCCACGTGCAGAACCGAAAGTCATTGTCCTTATTCCGTTTGCTAGGGTCGTCAACAGTTAATCCGTCCATATCCGAGGCAGTTTGTGTTCTCTGAACTCGTGCGTTTTTTACGTGGTGGGGAAGTTAACCCCACGCACAACCTCCAACTGGGGGGACTGGTCCATGTTTAGCCCCCGAAAAAAGGAGTCCGGAAGGATCCGGTGTCGGTAGCCTCTTGCAGGCTGTGAGCGCCGCCGTTGGCCCTAAAAGAAGGGCTCATCCGCCGCCATCTCTATTCCAGGGTCGCAACCTTACCATGGAAACCAGGTAGCTCCTGCTGACTGGAGTTGTGGATGCCGCCGTTGGCCAATCAGCTGACCAGCTCCTCCGCCGCCATCCTAACAGGAGTGATGAGCCCTGGTAGACTCACACTCCCCCCTCTCTCGTTTGCAGCCGTCCAGACGTCCCACGAGCGTTGGTTACTCGGCTCCCGGATTTCACCACGGGGAGGTGAGAGTAGGAGTTCGTTAATAGAGGCTAGGTGCAGACGTTTGTGTCTGCATGGTTCGCGTATTAACGCTTCGAAATCCCCTGCTTCCTTTAGATTTTCTAATATTATTTCTAAGTGTAGAATATGTTGTTGCAAATTTTTGGAATATATGACTATATGATCTATATAGATATGGCAAAATTTACCTACATGGTCCATAAGAATGTCATCCATAGCTCTTTGGAAAGTGCTGGGTACATTTTTTAATCCAAACGGCATTCTTAAAAATTCATATTTTCCATTATTTACTGCGAGTGCTGTTTTTTCGATGTCTTCTGATTTCATTTTTATCTGATGAAAACCGGATTCAAGGTCTAAGGTAGAAAAATACTTAGCCTCACCTAGGTTTGACAAGATTACGTTTATATCGGGTATTGTATACTTATCGGCAACTGTTTTTTCACAAATCTAATTTTTTGTGATCAATCATTATTACAACCTTTTTTGGGTACTACCCAAATTAGGGAATTATACGGACTTTTCGAGGGTCGTATAATCTCATCTTCTAACATTCTCTTAATTTCATTGTTTACGCACGTGTTGGCAGACAAGGAGTTTCAGCAATTGCTTTTATATCCGTTCTGAATGGTAATGTCATATTGATATCAGAATGTATCAATTCAATTTTAACTCTCATTTGTTGAGCTAATTCCTCTAGGTCATCTTTACTGTATACATTTTTTATCTCACCACTTAATGGTTCGCATACTTTTCTTGATAGCAAGTTGCTTTAAATCAAGGACATTGGGTTTATAGTAGCAACTTGTTGCTCTTGTATCGATAAGAATTTTTAATTGTTTTCCCTTCGGACTGTTCCTGTATAAGTTAACACGAATGCCTCAAATATGTTCGGTATTGTGGAAACTAAATGTTCTCACGTCAGCAGACATAGCGTCAGCAGAACGCAACCGACACCTGTGTGCGCACCGAACGTGGATATAATGCTGATACAGCGTCCGGGCAACATAATAGATTTAAGTTACAGTTAAAGTAAATGTATTGTTTGTTAGATGAAAGGTAGAGAAAAATATTTCAATAAACGGGGGACATTAGTTTTGGGGACTCCGAACAAGGAGGTGTTGTGTAAATAATTAACTGGAGCCCAACTACCTTTTTATTTTGAAAATACCTAGTACTAGGAACAGTGAAATAAAGTTGTAAAAGTTGAACTCCGAAATTCCTTGTTAAAGGAGAATAGAGTTTATTTTCGTTCCTGTTAATTCATCAGCAATCAAAATAATAATCAACGAAATAACAACGAACCCTGGAGCTGAGAGCTGTATTCCAAATAATGTGGATGTTATTGTGAGGATTTTCAATTGTTAAGTGTTAGTGATTATTTTTGTATTTAATTTATTATTATTATTTTTGTACATAAATAATATGCGTGAATTGTGTTAGTAAGTGTAGTAATTCGTTCTGTTAACATCGGTAGCAAAAGAATAGGAAAATATGGCGGAAAATATTGCATTAGCAGTTCAAACTGCAGTAGAGACTGCTTGTTCAAGCATCATGAATCATGACCGAAAATAAAATAAGTAATGAAAAGATTCAGTTAGAAGTAATCGCCTTAAGCTCCAAACTTAATGGAGTTCAACTAAGTGCGGCTCCAGTTATATTTGTATTGTATTGTATTTATTTATTATTCCAGATACATTCTGTAGTTAGGGAACTAGTGACGAATGTATTATAAAAGTAATTAGAGAGAAATTTTACAATTATAGAGAGGTGTTTGACAGTGTGGACGAAGAAAGCAAATTTTAACTTACAACAAAAAACAGTAGACGATTTAAATAGCTATTTAAACTGTTCGACTGGTGAGGTGAATTATTTCATTAAAGCCTAAGTTAAGGAGCCAATTTTTAATCTTCCTGCAGAATGATAAAACATTTCTGATACTTCTAATCTCCGACGGTAGCCTATTATATAATCTGGGGGCAACTGATGAGTAGAAGTTTAAGAAATGATGAGTTTAAAATGGAGGAACTTCAGCTAACTGCATACTGGAACTACGAAGGGAAGGAGTGGGTTGGGCATCTCTCAGTAGTGTAGCCACTTCTTACAAAGAATACTTTAAGAACCTTATAGAAGTACAGATGTTTAAGAGGGAATATCTTAAAATTAACAAAAAGCGTAAAACTACATTCAAGTCGACCCTTTCCCCATATTATTCTCAGGATGTATTTTTGCACAATAAGTAAGGGTTGAGTTTTATTCAAATGAGTAAAAAAACAAACTATTCCATATTGTAATTTTGATTGCACTAAACCATAGTATATAATACCTAGCAGGGCTGTAAAGTACTTCAGTATTATCTGACTTCAGTACATTACAAGTACAAGTACCGAGTGCTGATACTTGTTCTTCAGTACGGCGGTACTTGTACTTGAAAAGAATGAAGTCCAGTGGTACTTGTATTTTTTTCTTTATTCGCCATAAGTATTAATTTTTACGTAATTAAGTACATAAATAAGGACTTAAGTACTTGACCAGTACTTACAAGTACTTGACCAATACTTACAAGTACTTTCAAGTACTTTAAATTATATCAAATATTGGCAAGTATTTTATTAAAAAGGATTTAGCAATTAGTCGTAAGTACTAGTAATATAAGCTTGCCTTATCAATTTCAATCTATGCACAGTTATGAGTTTTGAGACACTGAAAGCAAGACAGCTCACGTACTTGAAAGTATTGCTCAAGTACTTGAAAGTACTGCTCAAGTACTTTAGTAAAAAGGACTTGTACTTGATTCAATTAAAGTACCAGTACCAAGGTACTGATGTACAAGTACTATTCCAGGTACTGGTACTGGTACTTATACTTGTACTTGATTTTATATAGCCCCGATACCTAGCAACTTTTTAGAGCAGAAACGCTTTAGATGGTAGGGTTATGTAGGGTTATTGTTGTTCTAAGTAAATATTAATTTAAATTAGCATGATGAGTATTCCAGTTCAATTTACTATCTATTTCAAGTCCACGGTATTTAAAGTGTTCGGTTCTTACTACATGAAAGCATAGAGGTGAACATATTTTATCGCAATTAAATAATGTGGAGTCTGACTTTGCCTTGCAGTTATCTGGGCTAAGTAATATGCGCTGACAATTTGCACTATGAAAAACCAAAGTAGGATAGTTAACAGTGCTACTCGACAGGTTAAAGAACATAATCCTTGTTTTATCACTTATCACCAGTTTGTGCATAAAAAACCAATGTCTAAGTTGTTCTAAGTCGTGGCTTATGTTAGCAAATAAATCTAACAGTGAGCTATCAGAATAAGAGCAGGTAATGTCATCAGCGAATCCTGTACGACTACCTTTAAAAGTTAAACTAAAAATTGAATTAATGTATACTAAGAATAAAATCGGGCCGAGTACAGATCCCTGAGGTACACCCATTTTGATATCTAACGGATGGCTAAAGTGATTTTCTATCTTCACAACCTGTCTGCGATTATTTAGATAGGAGCAAAACCATTGAAGCACAAACCCCCTGAATCCAGCCTTCTCGAGTTAGAAGCTAAGATACCGTGATCAACAGTATCAAATCAAAAGTGATGTCAATTAAAAGAGCAGCAGTATATTTTTTATTATTGAGACTGAGATAGTTGAAGTTACAGAAACTTAGTAGCGCACCCTCAGTGGACTTACCAGTTCTAAACCCAAACTGATCATCACTGAAGAATGAAGGTTTTTCAAGAAACGACACTATTCTGGATTTCATAATTTTCTCAAAAATGATGGAAAACACCGGAAGAAAAGAAATATGCCTATAATTATTTAGACTTGTAATGTCACCCTTTTTCAGAATGGGTATAACATCCGCAGTTTTGAGACCATTTGGAAAGATACCACTGTATACAATTTTATTAAAAAGGTGGGCTAGAACATCGACTAAATTAAGTGAGATTTTTTTTATGATATTATTAGAAATACTGTCTTTAGTTAAAGTATTGGATTTTTGCTTTGAAACAGTTCACTTTTGAAGCATTCCTCCATACAGCTGAATGGGGCGGTAGGAGAACCAGCACTTAATCGAGTTGTTGCAGCAATATCAGTGAAGTACTTATTGAACACGTTAGGCATTTCAGATGGAGAAACCATTTTATCATTCTGGTCGCGTACATAGTTCAATCTTACAAAGGAAGGCGTCTTTTTGTTTATAAGCTCATTTACAATTGACCATTCTTTTTTTTAAATTATTGCTAGCTAAATGTAGTTTGTTAGTATAATAACTTTCTTTGTATATAGGGATGTCGAGTGAAATTTCTTTACAAAGTCTATCGTAGGAAAGTTAAAAGTTTATGTTATTTGGCTGCTTTTTACATTTGAGGCATAATGCATTTTCCATTTTAATTTTTTTTAGCACTGTGTACACATCCATGGTATAAGTTTGTTATCTTTAGACCGCATTTGAGTTGTAGTAAGAGAGGAGTTTATGTGACATGTTAGAATACTAGCAAAGCTATTAAAAGCTATTGATGGATCACCCTCTGGATATCATACGAACCTGTGCGGGTTTCCAATACAAATTTAATATGTCCCATCTCGTTTGATTTAAGTTGGCAGCAAGCTGCTAATACGGCAATCGACCTTTTTCGAAAATACTCCGGCACCGAAAAATATTACCAAGCGGTTGCATTATTCGAAATAATATAGTTGGGTCAGCAGACCTGATCCTATCTTCGTTCAATACTACATTACATTTTGATGCAATAATAGCTAGGCTTGACCAAACCTATTCAGACAGACGGCCTTTACATGTTCTAGAAAATCAGTTGAGTATTTTAGTTCAAGGCAAAATTAATATTTCCGATTTTTATGATGAATTACGAAAAAAATCTCACGCTCATAATGAACAAAATAACAATGGATTATTCCGACAACAGCGAACTGATAAGTTCATTGTTAAGCAAATATTGTTCTGACGCCTTACGAGTATTCATTTCGGGACCTTTTTGTACTATTCTTTTCTCGGCTGGTTGTTAAAATCTTCCCTCAGCCTCCGCCAAAGCGCAAGAGTTGGAAGCTAACCAATACAGATATGAGAGCTTTTGACTCCCGGCAAACGAATAAGAATAACATTGTTTATCGGAGTAATCCACATTATAGGAGAATAACAGAACCGCAAAATAACATCGTTATGAGACAAGAAGACAATGCAATGGATATGGATCCAACGTCTTCCAAATTCCGGTATAATAATCGATTTGATCCACAGCAAAAGCTATCAAGTAATATTTGGGAAAAGACATACCGAATCTGATAGGTCGATTTTACCAAAATTTCAGCGTGTAAATCACATACAACAGCACCTAAAAACTAATCAGAATGAAGCATTCAATGATAACTCTTTAAAACTGGTTAATTTTTTAGAGTAAGGTCGGCACTGGTGGGCGCCGTGGCCGTGTGGGTTCGTGCGTCGAACCATGCGCATTCCTCTAGGTCATCTTTACTGTATACATTTTTTATCTCACCACTTAATGGTTCGCATACTTTTCTTGATAGCAAGTTGCTTTAAATCAAGGACATTGGGTTTATAGTAGCAACTTGTTGCTCTTGTATCGATAAGAATTTTTAATTGTTTTCCCTTCGGACTGTTCCTGTATAAGTTAACACGAATGCCTCAAATATGTTCGGTATTGTGGAAACTAAATGTTCTCACGTCAGCAGACATAGCGTCAGCAGAACGCAACCGACACCTGTGTGCGCACCGAACGTGGATATAATGCTGATACAGCGTCCGGGCAACATAATAGATTTAAGTTACAGTTAAAGTAAATGTATTGTTTGTTAGATGAAAGGTAGAGAAAAATATTTCAATAAACGGGGGACATTAGTTTTGGGGACTCCGAACAAGGAGGTGTTGTGTAAATAATTAACTGGAGCCCAACTACCTTTTTATTTTGAAAATACCTAGTACTAGGAACAGTGAAATAAAGTTGTAAAAGTTGAACTCCGAAATTCCTTGTTAAAGGAGAATAGAGTTTATTTTCGTTCCTGTTAATTCATCAGCAATCAAAATAATAATCAACGAAATAACAACGAACCCTGGAGCTGAGAGCTGTATTCCAAATAATGTGGATGTTATTGTGAGGATTTTCAATTGTTAAGTGTTAGTGATTATTTTTGTATTTAATTTATTATTATTATTTTTGTACATAAATAATATGCGTGAATTGTGTTAGTAAGTGTAGTAATTCGTTCTGTTAACATCGGTAGCAAAAGAATAGGAAAATATGGCGGAAAATATTGCATTAGCAGTTCAAACTGCAGTAGAGACTGCTTGTTCAAGCATCATGAATCATGACCGAAAATAAAATAAGTAATGAAAAGATTCAGTTAGAAGTAATCGCCTTAAGCTCCAAACTTAATGGAGTTCAACTAAGTGCGGCTCCAGTTATATTTGTATTGTATTGTATTTATTTATTATTCCAGATACATTCTGTAGTTAGGGAACTAGTGACGAATGTATTATAAAAGTAATTAGAGAGAAATTTTACAATTATAGAGAGGTGTTTGACAGTGTGGACGAAGAAAGCAAATTTTAACTTACAACAAAAAACAGTAGACGATTTAAATAGCTATTTAAACTGTTCGACTGGTGAGGTGAATTATTTCATTAAAGCCTAAGTTAAGGAGCCAATTTTTAATCTTCCTGCAGAATGATAAAACATTTCTGATACTTCTAATCTCCGACGGTAGCCTATTATATAATCTGGGGGCAACTGATGAGTAGAAGTTTAAGAAATGATGAGTTTAAAATGGAGGAACTTCAGCTAACTGCATACTGGAACTACGAAGGGAAGGAGTGGGTTGGGCATCTCTCAGTAGTGTAGCCACTTCTTACAAAGAATACTTTAAGAACCTTATAGAAGTACAGATGTTTAAGAGGGAATATCTTAAAATTAACAAAAAGCGTAAAACTACATTCAAGTCGACCCTTTCCCCATATTATTCTCAGGATGTATTTTTGCACAATAAGTAAGGGTTGAGTTTTATTCAAATGAGTAAAAAAACAAACTATTCCATATTGTAATTTTGATTGCACTAAACCATAGTATATAATACCTAGCAGGGCTGTAAAGTACTTCAGTATTATCTGACTTCAGTACATTACAAGTACAAGTACCGAGTACTGATACTTGTTCTTCAGTACGGCGGTACTTGTACTTGAAAAGAATGAAGTCCAGTGGTACTTGTATTTTTTTCTTTATTCGCCATAAGTATTAATTTTTACGTAATTAAGTACATAAATAAGGACTTAAGTACTTGACCAGTACTTACAAGTACTTGACCAATACTTACAAGTACTTTCAAGTACTTTAAATTATATCAAATATTGGCAAGTATTTTATTAAAAAGGATTTAGCAATTAGTCGTAAGTACTAGTAATATAAGCTTGCCTTATCAATTTCAATCTATGCACAGTTATGAGTTTTGAGACACTGAAAGCAAGACAGCTCACGTACTTGAAAGTATTGCTCAAGTACTTGAAAGTACTGCTCAAGTACTTTAGTAAAAAGGACTTGTACTTGATTCAATTAAAGTACCAGTACCAAGGTACTGATGTACAAGTACTATTCCAGGTACTGGTACTGGTACTTATACTTGTACTTGATTTTATATAGCCCCGATACCTAGCAACTTTTTAGAGCAGAAACGCTTTAGATGGTAGGGTTATGTAGGGTTATTGTTGTTCTAAGTAAATATTAATTTAAATTAGCATGATGAGTATTCCAGTTCAATTTACTATCTATTTCAAGTCCACGGTATTTAAAGTGTTCGGTTCTTACTACATGAAAGCATAGAGGTGAACATATTTTATCGCAATTAAATAATGTGGAGTCTGACTTTGCCTTGCAGTTATCTGGGCTAAGTAATATGCGCTGACAATTTGCACTATGAAAAACCAAAGTAGGATAGTTAACAGTGCTACTCGACAGGTTAAAGAACATAATCCTTGTTTTATCACTTATCACCAGTTTGTGCATAAAAAACCAATGTCTAAGTTGTTCTAAGTCGTGGCTTATGTTAGCAAATAAATCTAACAGTGAGCTATCAGAATAAGAGCAGGTAATGTCATCAGCGAATCCTGTACGACTACCTTTAAAAGTTAAACTAAAAATTGAATTAATGTATACTAAGAATAAAATCGGGCCGAGTACAGATCCCTGAGGTACACCCATTTTGATATCTAACGGATGGCTAAAGTGATTTTCTATCTTCACAACCTGTCTGCGATTATTTAGATAGGAGCAAAACCATTGAAGCACAAACCCCCTGAATCCAGCCTTCTCGAGTTAGAAGCTAAGATACCGTGATCAACAGTATCAAATCAAAAGTGATGTCAATTAAAAGAGCAGCAGTATATTTTTTATTATTGAGACTGAGATAGTTGAAGTTACAGAAACTTAGTAGCGCACCCTCAGTGGACTTACCAGTTCTAAACCCAAACTGATCATCACTGAAGAATGAAGGTTTTTCAAGAAACGACACTATTCTGGATTTCATAATTTTCTCAAAAATGATGGAAAACACCGGAAGAAAAGAAATATGCCTATAATTATTTAGACTTGTAATGTCACCCTTTTTCAGAATGGGTATAACATCCGCAGTTTTGAGACCATTTGGAAAGATACCACTGTATACAATTTTATTAAAAAGGTGGGCTAGAACATCGACTAAATTAAGTGAGATTTTTTTTATGATATTATTAGAAATACTGTCTTTAGTTAAAGTATTGGATTTTTGCTTTGAAACAGTTCACTTTTGAAGCATTCCTCCATACAGCTGAATGGGGCGGTAGGAGAACCAGCACTTAATCGAGTTGTTGCAGCAATATCAGTGAAGTACTTATTGAACACGTTAGGCATTTCAGATGGAGAAACCATTTTATCATTCTGGTCGCGTACATAGTTCAATCTTACAAAGGAAGGCGTCTTTTTGTTTATAAGCTCATTTACAATTGACCATTCTTTTTTTTAAATTATTGCTAGCTAAATGTAGTTTG
Source organism: Myathropa florea (assembly GCA_930367185.1). Lineage (NCBI taxonomy): Eukaryota > Metazoa > Arthropoda > Insecta > Diptera > Syrphidae > Myathropa > Myathropa florea. Next base: position 58,477,292 of record OV884004.1, on the reverse strand, counting down.
TTAGTATAATAACTTTCTTTGTATATAGGGATGTCGAGTGAAATTTCTTTACAAAGTCTATCGTAGGAAAGTTAAAAGTTTATGTTATTTGGCTGCTTTTTACATTTGAGGCATAATGCATTTTCCATTTTAATTTTTTTTAGCACTGTGTACACATCCATGGTATAAGTTTGTTATCTTTAGACCGCATTTGAGTTGTAGTAAGAGAGGAGTTTATGTGACATGTTAGAATACTAGCAAAGCTATTAAAAGCTATTGATGGATCACCCTCTGGATATCATACGAACCTGTGCGGGTTTCCAATACAAATTTAATATGTCCCATCTCGTTTGATTTAAGTTGGCAGCAAGCTGCTAATACGGCAATCGACCTTTTTCGAAAATACTCCGGCACCGAAAAATATTACCAAGCGGTTGCATTATTCGAAATAATATAGTTGGGTCAGCAGACCTGATCCTATCTTCGTTCAATACTACATTACATTTTGATGCAATAATAGCTAGGCTTGACCAAACCTATTCAGACAGACGGCCTTTACATGTTCTAGAAAATCAGTTGAGTATTTTAGTTCAAGGCAAAATTAATATTTCCGATTTTTATGATGAATTACGAAAAAAATCTCACGCTCATAATGAACAAAATAACAATGGATTATTCCGACAACAGCGAACTGATAAGTTCATTGTTAAGCAAATATTGTTCTGACGCCTTACGAGTATTCATTTCGGGACCTTTTTGTACTATTCTTTTCTCGGCTGGTTGTTAAAATCTTCCCTCAGCCCCCGCCAAAGCGCAAGAGTTGGAAGCTAACCAATACAGATATGAGAGCTTTTGACTCCCGGCAAACGAATAAGAATAACATTGTTTATCGGAGTAATCCACATTATAGGAGAATAACAGAACCGCAAAATAACATCGTTATGAGACAAGAAGACAATGCAATGGATATGGATCCAACGTCTTCCAAATTCCGGTATAATAATCGATTTGATCCACAGCAAAAGCTATCAAGTAATATTTGGGAAAAGACATACCGAATCTGATAGGTCGATTTTACCAAAATTTCAGCGTGTAAATCACATACAACAGCACCTAAAAACTAATCAGAATGAAGCATTCAATGATAACTCTTTAAAACTGGTTAATTTTTTAGAGTAAGGTCGGCACTGGTGGGCGCCGTGGCCGTGTGGGTTCGTGCGTCGAACCATGCGCATTAGACTAGGTTCGAATCCAAGTTCAGACAAACAATTTTTAAAAAAAAAAAAAAAATTGTTCGCGGCTCCACCTCTTTCTAGTCATTGACAATGCTCAAAGAGTATAACTGTCTAGAAAAGCTTCTCAATCTCGCCGTTCGGAGTCGGCATTAAACTGTAGTCCCCTCCACTCGTGAGAGAAAAATAGCACGCACAACACGAGTGGTTGTTGAGAAGCTAGGCCCAGGTCCGCCCCGGACTGTAGCGCCACCATTATTATTATTATTATTAAGGTCGGCACTGCCTACTATCAAAAAGAAACTTAATAACTGGCTCGAACTAAGAATTTTTATTGATACAGGCACTGCCAAAAATTATATAAAAAAGTTATATATGTATATAAAGTTACAGTTAAAACACGTCATTTTAAACAACAAAAGCTTTATCGGCTATGAAAATTTGAATTCTGTAGGCTGCCACTCGGTCTTCCAAATGATCCGAGTATATTACAACGGGCAATTGATGATGTTCTTAGATCCGAAATAGGCAAAAGCTGCCGCGTCTATGTAGATGATGTGATTATTTTTTCTAAGACCGCAGAAGATCATTTGAAAGAGTTGGACAAAATATTTTTTAAACTATACGATGCTAATATGAGGATAGCCCCGGAAAAATCAAAATTCTTTAAAAAATAAGTCGAATTCTTGGGTTTTACAGTTTCATGCCACGGTATTAAAACATGTCCCCAAAAAGGGCGTGATATTTTAAGTTCCCAAGTCCTTAAGAGCACTGCGAGCCTTCCTTGGACTTTCTGGGTATTACCGCAAATTTGTGAAAGACTATGCTCTCATTACCAGGCCACTAACGAAATACTTAAGCGGTGATAATGCACATATAAGCTCTCACAAGTCAAAACTTGTTAAAATCCAAGTCCAAGATGGACGCAGAAGCATTGGAGGCATTCGAAAAAATTAAAACCATCTTGGCATCGGATGATGTTCTCCTTTTGTACCCAGATTTAAAAAGCCTTTTGACTTGACAGCAGACGCTTCGTCCGACACTATAGGTGCCGTGCTTTCACAAAACGGACGCCCTATAACAATGATATCGAGAACTCTGAGCAACACGGAACAAAATTATGCAACCTTCTTGGTCAAAAGTAATACCGTCGGTTCCACAACCCACAGGAGTCAAGATGAAGTACACTAAGAAATTTGTGCAAGATATAACGAATAGTGATGACCAAATGGACATTGTAACAACTGAGCGTAACAGAGCACACAGAGGACAAGCAGAAAACTATAAACAGATTATATCAGACTATTTTTTTCCTCATATTAAAAAGATATTAAAAAAACTTATAACAAATTGCAAGATTTGTCAGGAAAATAAATACTAGCGAAAACCGATGAAACATCCGATATGTCCCGCACCAATTCTTAAATATGTCGGTGAAATTCTTCACATCGATATTTATAGTACGGGAAAAAAATACTTTATAACATGTCTAGACAAACTCTCTAAATTTGCCATTATAAAACAAATTAGTTCCAGAAATGCAACGGATATAAAAAATCCTCTTAAAGAAATTATATCACATTTCTACCAGCCTAAGTTGATAATTTCAGATAGTGAAGGTGCTTTCATATCTAGCTCAATACAAACTTTTGTTAAGAATTGTTTCAACACATCATGGTACACTGTCCCTGCTCTTCGTAGCGAGAGCAACGGTCAAGTGCACTCTGCACTCTGCAGAAATAGCAAGATGTATCAAAACGACCACTACTGACAATTGAACTATTCTTGTTACATGTCTATAAATTTAATAATACCATTCACAGTGTCACTGGGTATAAACCCTCTGAAGTGTTTCATTGCTGCAACAGCAAATTAAAAAAAGAAATAGAACAAAAACTAATATTAAAACAGAGAAAAGAGATGATTTACCACAACAAAGGCACTACACCAAATCAGTATAATCGTGGAGACATAGTTTATTTAAAAAGAAATACAAGACTATGCAACAAATTATCAAATCTTTACAGCTTAAAAACCATACAAGCAGACTTAGGAACTGCTGTCATAATTGATGGCAGAGAGGTTCACAAAAATAACCTTAGGTAAATTTTTACTCATTTTCAGAATATCAAATGCCCTGTTTATTCCAGTACCAAACGGCGAAGTAGCTGTCTATCAAGAGTATTTGTATTTAAAACGTATAACAAATTTCTCCTTACTGGAGCAAATCCTAAATGATAATTATAATCTCATTAATGTACACAGAGACAGAGTACACAGAGCAATCGATTTCCTGGGATCCGCCTTAAAATTTATAGCGGGTATACCAGATCACCAGGATTTTAAAATATTGCAAATTAAAGAGAACGAACTAGTTAAAGCAAACAACAAGCAAGTAGAAATCAATAAAGATATAGAACTCAAATTTAACGAACTAACAGATAGAATAAATACATTAAGTAATCATGCAAACATTAATTATGAATTTTCAACAATGTTAATGTCAAATAGAAACCGAATTATTATTCAAAATCTCTGTAACGTTGTTAACGCAATCGTTTTAGCGAAAAGAAATATTGTGAATCCACTTATGCTTAACATGAACGAAATCGATTTTATATTACTTAATGAAAAAATGCTTACTCCAATAAATGATTTGTTGAATATAGCAGATGTAAAAATATATTATTATGAGGACTCTTTTGTATATTTAATTAAAATGCCTTACGTTAAGAAAATATGTAATCTTTTTTAGTTGCACCTGTAATTCATAGATATGAAAAACAGTGTAAGCGAAGATTGTAATGGAAATAATTTAGCTTTAAGTAAATGTAAAAAATCCTGGCTTTACAATTATTGCATTATAATTGTAAGATAAATGTTTGTTTCAACTTTTAAATCATCATACATACAGCAAACTGCCCGACCGCATCTGCATTTCATATCGACAACATCCAGGTCATAAGAGAAGGCGTAGTAGGTGCCGTGAACGAAGGCCATATGAACTAACGCCATAACGGCGTTAATTCGCATTTAAAAGTGAATTGACGCCATAATCCACTTATGGCTTTGATTCACTTTCAAATTGGAACTAAAGCCATACATTAAATTGAACTAACGCCATATGGTGTTAGTTCACTTTCGAATGTGAACTAATGCCATACAATGTATTTGAGCTCTAAAGCGCGTTATCAGTCCAATGTCCCACCATGATCGGACCACGTTTAGTTTCCAACCAACCTACCTCCCTTGCCCCTTACATGCATACATACATATGAGGTATGTATGTATGCAACCCCCCTGCTTGGCCACATATACAATTTGGAGTAAGTGCGAGTTTGATTGTATTTACTTTCTTTAAACTCATTCAAATCATGGATAAAAAAAAGCATGATACACTCAGTCTCGCGCCTACTTCAAATCCTACATGTGGTCCAGTAGGGGGGTTGCATTCCAACATTACTGTTTATACGCCGTAAACTTTTTTCCTACAAGTTTCTACCTCATTTCTTAGCACCATGTAAATAATGTAAATTATTGAGATTGATGCGAGAGACTTTAATTCAATTTCAAATGTGAACTAAGGCCACTTCCTAAAACGAACTAACGCCATATGGTTTTAGTTCAAATTTGAGAGTGAATTAAAGCCATAAGTGGATTATGGCGTTAATTCACTTTCAAATGCGAATTAACGCCATTATGGCGTTAGTTCATATGGCGTTCGTTCACGGCACCTAATAGTAGTCCACGGCCAACAAAATAATGAGACTCAAAATAATTAACAAGTGTCTTTTAATGGAACATTTCTCGATACATTTAAAAGTAACATCACCACTAATGGGAAAAAGTATTCTACAACCCAACCATCCGACATAACACAACTACCAGCACCAAGGAAAACATCTTTGAGAGAAACTTTTTTTTATTTTTATATTTTGTGCGCGCAATGTGGGTTAAATACCCTTAAGTGTCCGGAATGAAGACACAGCCCGGGCCGAAGGTATAGAAGGAGAAAGGGAGACGAGGTACCTGTGCACATTGGTCTTAAATGTCTGCGGATTGTAGTGAGTGGGAAATAGTGGGCTGGGAAACGATAACGAAAAGTTATTGTTGCTGTTTCTTCATAGACTGCATATAAAAAATATCGAAGAAATTTAAGAACTTAAAAATTTCACTCAAACCAATAACTGGCTGTGGTACGGGATATCTGCTGTACTTATTATTGTTATAATAATACTATGCATTAAATTACAACCGAGAAATCTAAACATCTAACCAATTCCTTCAACGGAGATGCAGATACTTGAGCAAATTAAGCTAAAAAAGTCTATTGAAAATATTATGAACGCAGACGTTCATATTTAAGGTGGGAGGCAGCTTGTTATGCGCGAATTTTCGGAAATAAAAACGAGAACTCCTTTTGTCACTCAGACGAACTTTATTCAGTCTCTTTCAAATTGTTAAGTGCGAAACTTTTCTGAAGCAACGCTTGCACCGATCGTCGAACGCCGAATTTTGCAACCCATTCATAAATGCACGCGCAAAGCTATTACGGATACACGCGCTGCATATTATGTTTCATGTGGTACTATCGTTATCATAATAATGAACTATTTTTTCCCTTTCGATTATCGGGTGTTTATTCTTTTTATTAAAACAATTTCGGAAGATTGTAATACCTTTTCCTTTAGTAAGTCTTAATATCGAATAAATGAATGCCAAAAGAACAAAAACTCCTCCTATTCCTAACAATGCGCCTTGGGCATGAGGTGGAATAGACTTTAATTTTCGTGATATAGAATGTTCGCAATTTTTGATTTCGATTGTGAGATCTTGGAGTTCTTTCAAATCCATTAGCTTAATTTTCGGTGTTACTATCTTCTCTGGGTTAACATGGTAGAGTTTTATATTTGAGCAACAATCTTCTATAGGAAAGAAATACACGTCTTCGTTTTTTACAGTTATTTCTGTTTCCTTAGTAATTATTTTTGTTTCGATTGTTTCGAATGTACAATTTTTTTCCAGATTTATAATTCCTATAACATACAAAGTTTCTTCATTAAATTTTCCTTCGAAATCCTAATAGCGTTTTCATATCGTTCGGCATCTTCATTATCTAGGGTTCCAAAGAGCATTTTGAATCCGGAGCCAATAATATTTATTAACCCTCGCCTATACCTCCTTTCTATTCCTAGTAACTGATAAACTGTTCTTAAGCTATTTCTTAATTTGTTGACTTCCAATTTGTTTTTCTTTATAAATTCATTGCATTCAGGTATTTCTAATAAACAGTTTTCATCTACATTTATTATAATATTGTATTTAGAATTTGACTGATCTTCAACTTGATTAAAGTCTATGTTGCTAATAATTGATACTTTCCCTGTTTTTTGCCTCAGTTCTCCTACATGTTTGTAGTAGATACCATTTGAGGGTATTGATTCCCAACTAAAGGCAGAAGTAGTTGACATGAAAATGCATCTTTAAGTAAATATACATAAATTATACCATATAATGTTTGATTTTCCCTTTGTTATATTTCATATGTTTCTTATCTCTTCTAATAATCACATAATCATCTTCAACCTTAATGATTTTATAAGGGCCTAAATACTTCTCACTTGATTTGTCCCTACTATCGTTTTCAACCAAAATTAGGTCGTTCTCTTTATATTTTTGTTTTATTATTTATTATTATATTTATTTATATATATGTTTTATTCCGAACATTTTGCATAATTCTTCCATAAGATTATTGACAAATTCTCCTCCGTTGTCTGTAAGTATGAATTTCGGTAGTCCGAAATTTAGAATCCATTCGTTTGTAATGGCTCTAGCAACAGTTTCGCTTCTTTTATTTTCTATTGGAACATATTTAATGAATTTACTTAGATCATCTTGTATTGTAAGACAGTATACTGCTTTCTTATTTTTGGTATACGGCGCTGTTAAATCCATTGCAACTTTTTCCAAACAATGATCGGAAGAAGAAACTATTTTCATAGGATTACGACTGGGATGTCTGTTAATCTTTTGCTTATGGCAAGGTACACATTTCCGTATATACTCAATTACGTCCTTATTCAAGTTTTGCCAATAAAATTTTTCCTTATTTCTGGCGATTGTGGCTTTCTGTCCACCATGACCTCCTATTAAACCATTATGAAATTCCTTTATTATTTCTTGCTGCTCAATAATATCAGTAATAACTTTGATTCCTGTATCATTTATTTCATCAATTTCGGAGTAATTCTTATCAAATGTTTCTTCCAGTGCTTTGGGAACTTTGGAAAATTTCATCATAAATCACTTTCACAAATAGAAAAATCACTTCCAAAAATATCTCTAATATCATCCTGGAATTCTTTGCTATAATGAGCTTTTTGAAGCTTAGTTCGTCTGCTACAGCGTTGTCTACACCCTTTTTGTACTCAATTACATAGTCATTTTCTTCCAATCTTAACCTCCATCGAACCAATCTTGAACCCGGGTCTTTTACATTGAAAAGCCACGTAAGCGGTCGATGGTCAGTTTTGATCTTAAACTTTTTTCCATAGATATACGGTCTAAACTGTTGTATGGCCCATACAATAGCTAGACACTCCTTTTCAGTGGTGCTATAGTTAACTTCACCGCAGTTTAACGATCTGCTTGTAAAATGCATTGGGAGTTCTTTTCCCGAATGTTCTTGCGACAGGACGGCAAAAATTCCCAAACTACTAGCATCAGTTGTTATAACAAACTGTTTATTAAAGTTAGGGTACTGTAAAATGTAAGTTTTCTAAGTAATCTATTTAATTCTTCAAAGCTTTTGGTGTGTTCCTCTTTCCAAATAAATTCTACATTTTTCCTTAACAGTTTAAATAAAGGTGACGCTACTATACTGAAATTTTTTATAAATTTTCTGTAGCCTATCATTCCCAAGAAGCTCTTTATTTCCTTTGGAGTTTAGGCTTCTGTAAATTATCAATTGTCTTAACTTTTTCTAAGTTTGGAAGTAAACCATTGCTTGTGATCAGATGACCCAAATATTCAACCTTTTCTCTCAAGAATTCGCATTTGTCTATCTGTAATTTTAAGTTAGCTTCGTCTAATCTTTGTAGTACTTTTTGAAGCCTCTCATTATGCTCTCTTAGATTTCTACCACACACCACAATATCATCAATATAGCCAAAACATCCTTCGAGACTCATTAAAACGTTGTTCATCATCCTTTGAAAGCAGGATGGCGCATTTTTGAGACCAAAAGGCATTCGGTTAAACTCAAAATGACCATAGAGGGTTGAGAAAGCTGTTTTTTCTCCACTCTCCTTACTTAAAGGGATCTGATGAAAGCCTGATCTAAAATTTCGTTTATGTTAGGGATAGGGTAACTATCGGAAATAGTGATATCATTCAGTCTTCTAAAATCAATAACCATTCTCCATTTATTTACCCCACTGGCATCTGGTTTTTTTTATACTACCCATAATGGACTAGTCCATGGGGATGTACTATGCCTAATAATGCCATCATCCAGTAATTGTTTTACTTGTTTTCTAACTTCGTCTTCATGAATTTTAGGATATCGATATGTTTTGACGTTAATTGGTACATCACTTATGGTCTTTATGTGGTGCTCGATAGCAGAAGTTTCTGTGAGTTCTTCATCTTCTAGACTAAAAATGTTAACGTGTTCCTGAACTATTCCTTCAGTGAGCTTATCTCTATATCATTTTTTATGTGACTGACTCTAAGTTTGGGCCATAACTTCGAAAACCTATAGAATTTTTTAAATTCTGGTTTTATAACATTATCTATGTAACATTCGTGCCGCGTTAATGCCATACATCCTTGACTTTTATCTGCAGTGTCATCAACATATGTAACTGTTTCCGAATGCAGACTGTTTCGGGTGGCAATTATCTAATGTACTTATTTTGTATTCTTTTGAATTCGCTGGATATTGTGGGCAATTGCTGTCTTTATCTTTACTATCTGTCAATAACTTTTAAATCAACGCAAAACTTAGACCCTACCAAAAAGTCGATTCCAAGAATACCGTTATAATGTTCTATAACCCCTTCAGTGACTACATTAAATACTGTTTCCATATAATAACTTTCATCTACTTCCTTATTCTCATAAACGACCGTAATTTTAGCGCTACCAATACTACATCTATTAGACCTACCGATTCCTTTAAACCAAGTTTTATCATTATAATTAACATCCTCTTCGTATATGCATTTGTCTTTAATAAGACAGTGTCAACAAGATACTTATAGTTTTTTTTGTCATATTTTAAAATCACATGAGGACTTTCGCCCTACAATTTTTACTAATATGACCTAATTTGTTGCAATTGAAACATTTCTCAGCATTGTGAATTATTTTAATAAGGTTTCTTTCTGTATAGTCCCTATTGTTATGAACATAACTCGCTCTTTTGCCCATTAATCTTACTTCTTCCTGCAAAGCCAACGATGAGGCTTCTGCTAAAGTAGCTGGTCTTTGGCTGTTAACAAAAGTCCTTATTTCTTCCTTCAATCCGTTTATAAATGCATTAAGCATATCCCTCTCTATCCTTTGGATTTGTCCTTCAAATAACCTATCATCTTCATCGATACGATAAATATCCTGAATCCTACGCCTTTGCAGGGTTTCAACTCTTTGTAAATATTGTACAACAGTTTCATTTCTATTTTGGGTAAGGCGAGTCATCTCCAAATGTAACTGCATTGGAGAATAAACTTCCTTAAAAACCCTATTTAGTTCGATTTTAAACCTTTTATTCAAAAGCATTGTTTCAGCTTTTCCGGTAATCCTGCTCTTTATAAAAGGCATTAGGCATATTTTTGTCGGGGTGATGCTAATTCCATAGCACTATCTACATTCGAAATGAAATGGTGAACTTTGCTTGCATCGCTGTCAAATGGAGTTATAAGCTTACACAACATTTCTAAACTTATTTCTTGTGCACTTACATGCGTGTTAGAAGGCCTATGGTGGTTAAAAATAAAATCTGAATAATTAATTTCATTGTGATTGGACTCCTTTCCCGCATATATAAAATAATTGGATGCCCCCTTACATAAAACATTTTGTTGATGCAAGCTAGCCTGATTCGTTTTCTTTTCGAATTCTGCTATTTCCATGTCCCTACTCTTTTTTATTGCATCTTCAATGTCTGGTGATACGTCTGCCTTAGTCCTACATTCTTCTTCCATTATATATAGGAATGACCTACGACTATATGCCCTATTTTGATGATACACCAACAAATCTTCTTCAGTGCCATTAAAATCGATTTGAAGATTTTGAACGATTTGTGATAGAGTGAGTTCAATTACTCTTGCACTCTTGTTGCCAATGCATTGGAGTGTCTGGAGATGACGCCATCATTTTTGTATATATATATTATAGATTACAATCACTTTATTTTCTTTTTAATCTCTTATTCTATCTAATCTATGTATATATGTATAACACCTTCAGACTCACAGCAGTAATGCTGTATCCATGGTCCTTTTTCTTTCTTTCTTGTTGTTTTTTCCGAATTAGCTTTTGTAGTCCAGGAAACACTTTTCAACACTTTGATTTTTTTTAGTTCTAAAAGTTGAATTTCGAGTTTTACAATGCTGTCTAACGTTTTTTTCTTAATGTGTCCTGACACGGTCGCCAATTAAAACAAGTTCTTGGAGGGTTTTTTAAAAAAGTTTTCACCTCTCTTTTTTAGCGAGTATGACCTTTTAGGTTCGCCTCACTTTATGAACAAACTCTAACAATATTATATTTCTTAAAGCTATCCTAATTGGCGCTTGGTGATCTCAGCTGAGTGGTTTCTGCTGTGATGTCAACTAAGTGGCTTCATTTAGTGTCCAATCGGCACCTCCGATAAATGTGTTTACACTTAGGGCGTGAATCGCGATTGCAGGGAAATTCTCAATTGATTTGCGCGGCGATCCATCGACGTTAACTATAAATAAATAAATATTTATATATATTTAAGTACTAAACATGATCGTTATAAATAATTTATTTTGTTTTTCTGTAAGCAAAACTTTTCAATCATATATGTACATTTTATCTAAACGTTAAAATATTTTGTGTATCATGAATCATGAAATCAAATTCCAACTAAAAATGTTACATTACACACATTAATATGATTATGTTTATTTGATGTGAAATGTACGAGTATATTGTCTAAAGATTAGATTAGATCTAGATTTATTTTGTCATATAACATTTTTTACAAAGTAGATAAATAAAAATCTGTCCTGCATGGCCTTGTCGTTTGTCAGATTGAAATTCTTCCAATCTTTGCATAATATAATTTTAAAAGTTTCCTGTTAAAATATTGCCCTGTACTCTGTACGCAATCTTGCAATATTGAAATAATTTGGTTATATTTAATTCATTAAGCAGTGTTATTATTTCCTTTTCAAAATATTGTCTTCTATGTAATATCTCTCAGGATTACGCATTTGCATAAGAAATGGACTGTATCTCCCCTTTCTTCCAGATTCCACATGCTACTTGGTAGAAGAAGGTAATCTCTATGTAAAACAAAATTAAGCTTTAAAAGTTCACCCAACCTTGAACAGTATAATTATTTTTAAAATAGTTTTTGTGCTCCATGTTGTGATTCAGCCGATTATATACCATCCATTCTCGAAACCATGCAGAATTGTTTTTTATCGTATGAAGAGCCACTATTTATGGTAGCCGATTGTGTGGAATACTCATCAACCTTTACATGTAAGGGAGATAACTTTGTCTCGGGCATCAACATGTACTTCGGTGCATTTGCAGGAAGGCGGAAATGTTGTTTAATGTTTGAATAAGCGTAGTAGCTCTTCGACCTCTTCGTATTGCTATACTCCCAGACTTGCGCTGCGTAAAGCATCACTGCTTCAGCCGTTGCTTCAAACACTCTATATTTACTGCTGTGTGCTATATTGCAATTGTTGAGACACTTTTTCCATGCCTCCATACAATCTGCAGTATTCCTGTAATTGGTTAATCATCATTTGTAGGAATTCCGACGAGAATGCCAACAGCACGATATCATCATCAGCAAAAAAAAGGCTTTAAAATAATTTTTGTAAATTCAAAAGTTGGGGTTAGAGAACACCCCTGCTATGTCACCGTCTTCAACCATTCTGATAGAACCTCTCCATTCCAAAACGGTTCTTATCGCATCTTCGCAGAGATTTTGTAAGAATCTTTCTAATTTCGAAGAGATCTCCATTTAAATTGTACTCTATAGAATAAAGCATTCCTATTTACAAAGTCAAAAGCTGCCTTAAATTCTACAAAAAATGCGTATAATTTCTTACGCTGCATGAATGATTCTGCCACCTTCCTCCAGCATGACTTCGAATTGATTCAGAGATTTTGTGATAACTGGAAGTTGGTATCAATTACCAGAAGTCAGAAACCATTCTTTTCAAGATGCCGTTATTCAGGGCTTCGGCAGATACAAAAAGAATTGGCGAAAGTTCTCAGTTGTTCAGCCACACGGGTAACCATTGGCGCAACGAAATGTAGTCAATTACCTGGGGATCTGGCCAGATCGAAATTTGTATTTTAACAAACATATAGATGCTGCTCTGGCCAGAGCCGGAGTAGCTTTTTCCCTTACTTAGAGACATTTTTATAACAGCCAAATCAATGCGAGGGTGAAGGTAATTTCTTACAGGGCCCTGATTCGGCCAATGATCATCTACTGCTGTCCCGTGTGATTCAAAGTCTTAATAGAACTCCATGGTCCCAGTACAAAAAATTCTACTCCAATTAGGTCCTATACAACAGGGCGAACATGATAAGAGTGGATAAATTCTTGATAAAGTTGATTCGGGGGCATACGGCGAGAGCAATGAACTCGGCCAATAACCTGATTTTCGTGGCATTTTAACCAACCCTCAGTACCACGAGAGGGTACGAAATAACGGATAAGTCCTCCCAGAGGCCTTCATCTATTTAGATAGAAATAGCCTGATGCAGGATAGAAAACCGGTTCGTCTGATATTCCACTTCGCCCGCTCGACTGTGAATGGTCGGCGGTTGAGTATCCAGGTCTGAAATTATTTAGGTCTTAAATTCTTTGAGTAGCTTACTGCTTTCTATCCATGTGTCCGAAAGTCTCCGTAAGATTACTGCAAAGATTATGTAAGATGCACTTAATAACGATATGCCTTTATCTCCTTTTTTGTATAAAGGGAAAATCCCATGATTCAAACTGCTGTTATATACAAGAACAAATTGTCTTTTAGCAAATCTGAACTGTACTTAATTAATCTTCTGGATTTCTTACTATCGTCTGATTTGGACATCAACAATGTTGCCTCTCAACCAACTTTTGTTACGACAAGGCAAATCTGAACTGTACTTAATTAATCTTCTGGATTTCTTACTATCGTCTGATTTGGACATCAACAATGTTGGCTCTCAACCAACTTTTGTTACGACAAGGAGACAGGAAGTAATCGACTTAACGATATCCAACAGATACATTAAGGAGATTACAGACTGGAGGGTTCTGTCAGAAGTGTCCCTGTCAGACCATAGGTACATTGAATTCCGAATCGAATGCGAAACCACAACTTTGCTGAAGAGGAGGAATCCAAGAAAAACCAACTGGATACAGTTTAGGGATGAGCTAGATAATCGTTTTGAACCTCTCCTTAAGCTCAGAATGAGACAGAAGGTAGAGAAAGCCGTTCTAGACTTGAACAACACTCTAACCAAATGTTTTGAACTGACGTGTCCAGCTAGAAATACCCCCTGCAGATCACCTGTTCCATGGTGGAACGCAGAACTGCAGACAATTCGCAAGGAAACCAGGAAACTTCTAAACAGATCTCTCAAGACCGACTTGGAAGAGGACTGGAACCTGTACCGCTCAAAACAAAAAGAATATATGAGGTTAATTCGGATATCGAAAAGTGCCTCCTATAGGGATTTTTGTGGAAAGATCGAAACACTCGGTGAAACCAGCAGACTGGTTAAAGTTCTTAAAAAGGGCAAACCAACCAAAGTGGAAACACTCAGAAGACCAGACGGTACCTACACTGAGTCAAAAGCTGAAACGCTTAGTCTCATGCTAGAGACTCATTTTCCAGGTAACTGGATTACAACCGGCTCAAAACCAGTTACTATCCCTGGAACTGAGGATGAGCTGATAAATGTAACACAACGATGCTGGTTTGTTTCATCACTCGTGGTGACAGATGAAGCTATCAAATACGCAGTCGCGTCCTTCGATTGTTTCAAGTCGCCTGGTACCGATGGCATATATCCAGCTATGTTGCAAAAGGGTATAGACATGTTGCTGCCGGTTCTGAAAAGAATCCTCACAGCTAGCCTGGCACTCGCCTATATCCCGACCCCTTGGCGTACAGTTAGGGTAGCCTTCATACCAAAGATCGGTAAGGGGGACTACTCACTCGCCAAGAACTTTAGACCTATCAGTCTAACCTCTTTCCTGCTGAAAAGCATGGAAAGGCTGGTTGAGCTTCATGTGCGCAAAACCGCTTTGCGATTTCATCCTCTGTCTCAGATCATCCTATCAGCGCGGAAAATCTTGCGAGACTGCACTTCAAAATCTCTTAGGCAGAATTGAATGTGTGCAATGCAACTCGGCCAGAGAACACGGTGTAGATGAATCATTAGCTTTGGATTAAAGCAATGCTGATGAACAGAACTATTATTGCGGACGCGGACTGTGGCCAGTATGTTATGGCGGTGGTAAATAGGGGCTGCCCGCAGGGTGGTGTCTTGTCTCCTCTGCTATGGTGCATGCTGGTTGACCCTCTGCTCGATGCTCTCAATAGTTCCAACATCTACGCCCAGGCCTATGTGGAGTTTTGCCAGTTCTCCCTTCGGGCGCGTCCCCAGGTGGCGGATTGGGGGCCCCTGTGTGTGAACGGGTCACAAAACCTGTGCATACACAGGGTTGGCGGACCAAAAAACTGGCAAGAGCGGAATACTCTTTAAATAATTCAAAGTATGGATAGTGAGAAGAAAAATTTTAAAGTTACGGTGCAGGGAGTCGGATCCCCAGTACCGGCGGCGGAGAGTGCGAAAGCAGGCTCAAGGTCGTCGATATACAATGACTGCAAAAATAAAGAAAAGTCTTTTATATCTCCTACGGCGGTGGTTACCTTGGCCCCCGTAGGCAGTAATGTTACAAACAACCCCTCCGAGACAGACGTCGTGACAGACCCTTTCAAAAGAAGCATGAGGGTCACACGGTCGCCGCCAAAAACTACTGTCTCGAAGGAACACGTGGTAAACCAGAGAATAACTTCATTAGAAAGTACCGCCGTAGATTGGAGTCCACTACTTACGCAAACCACTGAGACGCCACCACTGACGGGAAATAAAATGATACCGCTGGGTACGAAAATTGATGAGCTGCTTGCCTTCTATAAAGACAAGCACAATGTGCACCGAGAAATTAAAAAAATTGGAAGCCTAATCAAGTCCGCATTTCGAGAAGCCGAAGTCGAGGCATCTGATCTACGCTCCAAAGTTTCTCAGCTCGAACACGAAGTACAATTGCTCAAGCTCCGACTTGAGGAAGGCTGCATATTAACGGTGCCTCAGTCGGATAGCAACCCAACACGTAGAGTCCACCAAACGCCAAGTCCTCAATTTTACAGGAATCATTCGGCAAAGAGGGTACGGGAAGGATGTCAGTAATTCTACGGAACGCCAAATTAAGACTCCATCTCTTAAGAAAAAGCGAGTAACGCCGCCAAACGATGGAAGAGCAGAAAAAAGCACTCGAAAAAATGAAAACGTTAAGTCGACAAATCTGAAAATGACCACCAACAGGGAAACAAATGTCAAAACGGCAAAATCGAACGAGTGGACTAAAGTCGGAAGAGGTGTCAAAAAAACGCACGCACCAAAGACCAAACGTGCCGACGCCATAGTAATAAGAAGAACGGGCGAACTTAATACGCTGATTTGCTGAAAAAATTAAAATCGGATTCGAATGTGAAGGAAGTTGTTGAAAATGTAAGCCGAATTCGGAAAACAGCAGGCGAAGACCTCTTATTAGCTTTAAAAAAATCGCCTGAGATACCTACCGCGAGTCTAAATGAGAAAATTGGAGACTGACTAGGCGAAAATGCTAGCGTACGTTCTATAACGCAGGAGATATTGCTAGAATGCAAAGATATAGACGAGGTCACATCGAAGGAAGAAGTTTGCGCGGCCATTACCGAATATCTGCAAGACTACGAAGTCAAATCGTCCGCAATAAAGATCATGAGAAGCACTTTTGGTGGCATTCATTCAGGCAGCCACCCTACGATTGCCTGAAGACATTGGTAATAGGTTACTTACAGCCGGAAAAGTACGCGTTGGTTGGATCTATTGCCGAATACGAGAAAAGATTTCGCCAAAGAAATGCTTTAGGTGCCTTGGGTTTGGCCATATGGCTAGAACGTGTAAAAGCCCTACCGACCGATCGAATGCATGCCTTGGATGCGGAGAAAACGGACACAAATTGAAGGATTGCAAGGTGAAGCCAAAATGCTTGCAATGCACTGCAAATGGATTAGATTCTGGACATATAACCGGTAGTGTCAGATGCCCAGAGTATAAAAAAGCCGCTATATGGGTATGTGGAAACGCCAAGTTCCAGATACCACCTCTCGGCGCGGATAACTACTTACTACGGGCGAAGATAAACGACGTGTACATATACAGCTGTTATATCCCTCCAAGCCTTACCATTGATCAGTTCGAGCGTGTCATTGAAAGCATAGCTTGTGATGCTAAGGATCATACCCCAACAATTATAGCCGGTGACTTTAACGCATGGGCAGCAGAATGGGGAAGCGTATTAACAAATAGAAGAGGAACCATTCTACTCGAAGCCTTTTCTAGTTTGGACGTCGTCTTAGCTAATGTGGGAAATACGAGTACGTTTAGTAGAGCGGGTGCAGGTTCACTTTCGTTAGTAGTAGCTTATCTAGGCATACGACCTGGCGAGTCAGCAACCACTACACTCAGTCCTCTACATTTTAGAAACATTCCGCGTCAACCTAGTAAAACGAAATGGAACGTGAACACCTTAGACGAGGAGCTCTTAGAGTATGCAATCGCCGAAGCTATAGTCGAAGGGAGAACAGCAAACGAGATTGTTAGCCAAGTAACGTGACAAGTACACGTTGCCTGCGATACATCGATGGCTAGAACGGGAAGTCAGAATCGCCGCCGGCCAACGTATTGGCGGAACGAGGAGATCAAGGAACTCCGATCGGCGTGCCACAAGGTGCGAAGGAAATATCAGAGATCTAGACAATGCGACCCGGAAAGACACCTCTTGTTGCGAACAGGGTACAAAGAGGCACGTGCGGCACTTAAATCTGCCATTAAGTCTAGCAAAAGACAGTGTTTCAAGGATCTTTGTGACCAATTAAATGAGAATGTATGGGGTAACGCGTACAAAATTATAACCGCGAAACTCAAGACGCCTCAGAGGTCATCGCCAACCTGCCCATTATTGCTCCGTAGAATCGTTGAAACTCTTTTCCCTTTCCAAAATGACGGGGTCGCACTAAACGAAATCCATGAACAAAGCGAATCTATTCCTGCGGTAACAAACGACGAGCTCTGAGCGGCAATTAATAGAATAAAAGATCGAAAAGCTCCCGGTCCCGACGGTATACCCAATCGGGCATTAAAAGTAGCTATAAAAGCCCGCCCAGACATATTCGTCAGCATGTATAATGCATGCTTGAATGAGGGAATTTTTCAGCAGCAATGGAAATACCAACGGTTGGTATTGTTACCGAAAGGAAATAAACCACCGGAAGAGCCCTCATCTTACCGACCACTTTGTATGCTCGATACTATGGGCAAAATACTAGAGAGAATAATTTGTAATAGACTACAGCCCATCATCGAAGCCAATGATGGACTCGCGGAATACCAGTATGGCTTTAGAAAGGGACGATCGACAATTGACGCGATCAAAATTGTAACGGACAAAGCCCGGACAGCCATAGAAGGTAGACGATGGAGAGGAGGCAGTAAAAATTACTGCGCCGTAGTAACACTTGACGTGAAAAATGCGTTTAATTCGGCGAACTGGATACGTATTTTACAACGTCTCGAACGATTAAATGTACCGAAGTACATATTAAGATTAATTAGGAGCTACTTTACCAATGGATTGATTCTCTATGATTCTGACGACGGAACGAAGTTGCATAAAATTATAGAGGGCGTGCCTCAAGGTTCAGTGCGAGATCCTTTACTATGAAATTTGATGTATGACGACATTTTACGACTCTCGGTTCCCAGAGAAGCTTCAATCATAGGTTTCGCTAACGATATTGCGGTGACTGTAGTAGCGAAACGACTAGAAGAAATCGAATTATATTGCAACGAAGCAATAACTTTGATAAACAACTGGCTTTGCCAAATGAGTCTAGACTTCGCGGATCATAAAACGGAATTCGTGCTAATTACGAGTAGAAAGGCACGGGAGACGATGTGAAAGTCGGAGAGCACAAAATTACTTTCAGTCCCGTTATTAAATACCTGGGAGTGATGAATGATGCTCGACTTAGTTACAAGCATCACCCCACGTACGCTTGTGAGAAATCGTCGAAAGCGATAAGCGCTCTTTCGAGACTCATGTCAAATGTCGGCGGACCGAGGCAAAGTAAACGGTTAGAGTTGTAACTGGTTAGAGTTGTGCTGTCGAGAGTTGTAACATCTATACAGCTGTACGGGACACAAATATGGTCTGACGTCGCGAATAAAAAGTCGCACATGAAAGACGCCAAATCTGTCTACAGATTATGTGCACTGAGAGTTTGCAGTGCATTTCGGACGGTATCTCACGACGCGATATTGGTACTATCCTCCATGGTACCCATCGATATTCTAGCTCTAGAAGCTAGAAGTTTATGACCAACGCGTGCAAATCGGGCCCACTGTGAACCACTCGAAGAAAATAGAAAGAAGTCGCAGCATAGAAATGTGGCAACAATGATGGAACGTGTCCCAAAAAGGGAGATGGACGTACCGACTAATCCCAAGGATTGAAAATTGGGTAAATCGAAAACACGGCGAGGTTAATTACTTTCTTACACAGTTTTTGACTGGTCACGGTGGCTTCCGTGAATACCTATTCAAGCGGAACCGTGATTCAAGTCCTTTCTGTCCTCGATGCCTACACGCGGAAGAAAATGTGGAGCATGTTTTCTTTGAATGCCCCCGTTATGACAACGAAAGAGATATTTTACATGAAAAATTTGGTGAACAGCCGACACTAGAGAACATAGTTGAGTATATGTTAAAATGCGAAGATTATTGGGCTGCAGTAAACGATGCAGCAGTACGAATAATGTGCGATCTTAGGAACGCAGAACGACAGCGGAACGCGAATTCGCTAAACACCTAGTGACGAAGCAAGTAGCTCGAACCCGTCCCTCGTTAAGTAATACCTAGCGGTAGTTCCGCGAGGGAGCAAATAAACGGCAAGATTGACTGAGGGTGGTTTTAGCCGGAAAGAAACCGGCACTACCAAAGGACGTCGGACCTTTGGTGCCTATGCAAGGTTTCCACCTCCTCTCGCACAAAAAAAAAAAAAAAAAGGCCTATGCGGATGATGTAGCTGTTCTGTCTGTCGGATCATGCCTAGCGGATGTGTGTTCAAAAGCGCAGGCAGCTCTAGACGTGATCGACGATTGGTGTACCAGAAATGGGCTTTCAGTCAACCCTCTTAAAACCGAGGTTGTCCTCTTTACGAGGAGGAGGAAATTGACTGGTTTGACTCACTTGTACTAAAATGTGTCACTATCCGCTTTTCCGATGAAGCTAAATATCTGGGTGTCATTCTAGATAGGAAGCTTCTGTGGAAAAAACACATTGAAACGAAAATTTCGAAGGCACTGTCAGTTTTCTGGCAGTGTAAAGGAATTTTCGGCAAATCATGGGGTCTATCACCAAAAAGATCCGTTTGGATCTACACGGCTATGATTAGGCCCCTTCTCTGCTATGCATCAGTCGTTTGGTGGAATAAGCTTTCGCGTAAATACGTAACTGCTGCTCTCACCCAGCTTCAAAGAACGGTCTGTCTCGGCTGCATGGGGGCCTTCCTTAGCACGCCTGGCTCTGCTCTTGAGGCCCTGCTGAATCTCCCCCCCCCCCCCCCCTAGATGTCCATACCATGGGGTGCACTCTCAAGGCCATCTTCAGTTTCAAAAGAAGTGGTTATTGGTACAGCTCGCACTGGAGTTTCGATGACCTTGCGCACCGCATCTCCTTTGACCCCAGTCTTATGGATATGCCGTCTGACGCACGGACACCAGTACTCCAGCTGCGACGAACATACAAAGTCGACATTCCCTGTACTCAGGACTGGCTCTGGCCAGAATCTGAGCCAGGAAAGGAATGTAGTCGAATTTTCACGGACGGCTCCAAGACCAGTGAAGGATCTGGTGCTGGTGCCTTCGTGGAGAGCGACAACTTTAGACTGCACACCTCGTTAGGTAAATTTGCGTCGGTTTTCCAAGCGGAAACCTATGCGATCCTAATGGCTACGAGATATATTGTGAAGAATAGGTGGAAGGGGCGAAGTATTTGTGTCTGTAGCGACAGCCAAGCTGTGCTTAAGGCCTTGCTCAACCCTTTAACCACTTCCAGAATAGTTCAGGAATGCAAGTCTTCTCTGAATTTGATCGGTAGCTTGAATTCGCTAAGACTTGTCTGGGTTCCCGGGCACCACGGGATCACGGGAAATGAGATCGCTGATGAACTTGCTAGGTGAGGATCAGATGAGGCTTTCTCAGGAACTGAACCTACACTTGGACTGCCCGCGTCCTTGGTTAGGACTTCCATCGATGGTTGGACTTTTCGAGAGCACAACCGCAGGTGGCATGATTCTCCAGGATGTAGACAGACCAAGCGCATGCTCCCCAACGTCTGTAAGAAATCCGCGGCTTTCTTGTTATCTCTTAACAGAAAAGACTGCAGACAACTTATTGGCGTACTAACGGGGCACTACACCTCCGCCAAACACCTAAGTGTGCTTGGCCTAAGTGACGAAACCCTCTGTGACGCCTGTGGAGAAGACGATGACACTGCAGAGCACTTCCTCTGCCATTGTCCCGCCTTTGCTCGGATCAGGTGGCAGTTATTCGGCGCTGATGAGAGCTCCTCAAAAAAGTACTTAATAAATTCGGTAGGTATACCATCTGCAACTTTGCCATCTTTCAGACGAAGAAGTGCACTTATTAATTCCATCCAAGATTTAATTTTGAAAGTTCGGCATTGCATATTGGGAGCTATGACCACGCCCTGATAGATTCAATAACCTCCCAAAATTATCCAATAGCGTATCTGGGCTAAGACCCCTGTTAATCTATCTCGGAAATGAATTCTGAATCTACCTGGCTCGATTAATACACGCAAGAGCAGATGGATAGATGCTCTCAGCTTCAAATTCGTACCTTTCTCTGTCCAGCTTCCTGACTCAACCTTCCTGTTCGCCCAACCTTGAACAGTATAATTATTTTTAAAATAGTTTTTGTGCTCCATGTTGTGATTCAGCCGATTATATACCATCCATTCTCGAAACCATGCAGAATTGTTTTTTATCGTATGAAGAGCCACTATTTATGGTAGCCGATTGTGTGGAATACTCATCAACCTTTACATGTAAGGGAGATAACATTGTCTCGGGCATCAACATGTACTTCGGTGTATTTGCAGGAAGGCGGAAATGTTGTTTAATGTTTGAATAAGCGTAGTAGCTCTTCGACCTCTTCGTATTGCTATACTCCCAGACTTGCGCTGCGTAAAGCATCACTGCTTCAGCCGTTGCTTCAAACACTCTATATTTACTGCTGTGTGCTATATTGCAATTGTTGAGACACTTTTTCCATGCCTCCATACAATCTGCAGTATTCCTGTAATCGGTTAATCATCATTTGTAGGAATTCCGACGAGAATGCCAACAGCACGATATCATCAGCAAAAAAAAGGCTTTAAAATAATTTTTGTAAATTCAAAAGTTGGGGTTAGAGAACACCCCTGCTATGTCACCGTCTTCAACCATTCTGATAGAACCTCTCCATTCCAAAACGGTTCTTATCGCATCTTCGCAGAGATTTTGTAAGAATCTTTCTAATTTCGAAGAGATCTCCATTTAAATTGTACTCTATAGAATAAAGCATTCCTATTTACAAAGTCAAAAGCTGCCTTACATTCTACAAAAAATGCGTATAATTTCTTACGCTGCATGAATGATTCTGCCACCTTCCTCCAGCATGACTTCGAATTGATTCAGAGATTTTGTGATAACTGGAAGTTGGTATCAATTACCAGAAGTCAGAAACCATTCTTTTCAAGATGCCGTTATTCAGGGCTTCGGCAGATACAAAAAGAATTGGCGAAAGTTCTCAGTTGTTCAGCCACACGGGTAACCATTGGCGCAACGAAATGTAGTCAATTACCTGGGGATCTGGCCAGATCGAAATTTGTATTTTAACAAACATATAGATGCTGCTCTGGCCAGAGCCGGAGTAGCTTTTTCCCTTACTTAGAGACATTTTTATAACAGCCAAATCAATGCGAGGGTGAAGGTAATTTCTTACAGGGCCCTGATTCGGCCAATGATCATCTACTGCTGTCCCGTGTGATTCAAAGTGGGAGCACGGTTAATGGAATGCCTTCGCCTTAATAGAACTCCATGGTCCCAGTACAAAAAATTCTACTCCAATTAGGTCCTATACAACAGGGCGAACATGATAAGAGTGGATAAATTCTTGATAAAGTTGATTCGGGGGCATACGGCGAGAGCAATGAACTCGGCCAATAACCTGATTTTCGTGGCATTTTAACCAACCCTCAGTACCACGAGAGGGTACGAAATAACGGATAAGTCCTCCCAGAGGCCTTCATCTATTTAGATAGAAATAGCCTGATGCAGGATAGAAAACCGGTTCGTCTGATATTCCACTTCGCCCGCTCGACTGTGAATGGTCGGCGGTTGAGTATCCAGGTCTGAAATTATTTAGGTCTTAAATTCTTTGAGTAGCTTACTGCTTTCTATCCATGTGTCCGAAAGTCTCCGTAAGATTACTGCAAAGATTATGTAAGATGCACTTAATAACGATATGCCTTTATCTCCTTTTTTGTATAAAGGGAAAATCCCATGTTTCACACTGCTGTTATATACAAGAACAAATTGTCTTTTAGCAAATCTGAACTGTACTTAATTAATCTTCTGGATTTCTTACTATCGTCTGATTTGGACATCAACAATGTTGCCTCTCAACCAACTTTTGTTACGACAAGGCAAATCTGAACTGTACTTAATTAATCTTCTGGATTTCTTACTATCGTCTGATTTGGACATCAACAATGTTGGCTCTCAACCAACTTTTGTTACGACAAGGAGACAGGAAGTAATCGACTTAACGATATCCAACAGATACATTAAGGAGATTACAGACTGGAGGGTTCTGTCAGAAGTGTCCCTGTCAGACCATAGGTACATTGAATTCCGAATCGAATGCGAAACCACAACTTTGCTGAAGAGGAGGAATCCAAGAAAAACCAACTGGATACAGTTTAGGGATGAGCTAGATAATCGTTTTGAACCTCTCCTTAAGCTCAGAATGAGACAGAAGGTAGAGAAAGCCGTTCTAGACTTGAACAACACTCTAACCAAATGTTTTGAACTGACGTGTCCAGCTAGAAATACCCCCTGCAGATCACCTGTTCCATGGTGGAACGCAGAACTGCAGACAATTCGCAAGGAAACCAGGAAACTTCTAAACAGATCTCTCAAGACCGACTTGGAAGAGGACTGGAACCTGTACCGCTCAAAACAAAAAGAATATATGAGGTTAATTCGGATATCGAAAAGTGCCTCCTATAGGGATTTTTGTGGAAAGATCGAAACACTCGGTGAAACCAGCAGACTGGTTAAAGTTCTTAAAAAGGGCAAACCAACCAAAGTGGAAACACTCAGAAGACCAGACGGTACCTACACTGAGTCAAAAGCTGAAACGCTTAGTCTCATGCTAGAGACTCATTTTCCAGGTAACTGGATTACAACCGGCTCAAAACCAGTTACTATCCCTGGAACTGAGGATGAGCTGATAAATGTAACACAACGATGCTGGTTTGTTTCATCACTCGTGGTGACAGATGAAGCTATCAAATACGCAGTCGCGTCCTTCGATTGTTTCAAGTCGCCTGGTACCGATGGCATATATCCAGCTATGTTGCAAAAGGGTATAGACATGTTGCTGCCGGTTCTGAAAAGAATCCTCACAGCTAGCCTGGCACTCGCCTATATCCCGACCCCTTGGCGTACAGTTAGGGTAGCCTTCATACCAAAGATCGGTAAGGGGGACTACTCACTCGCCAAGAACCTTAGACCTATCAGTCTAACCTCTTTCCTGCTGAAAAGCATGGAAAGGCTGGTTGAGCTTCATGTGCGCAAAACCGCTTTGCGATTTCATCCCCTGTCTCAGATCATCCTATCAGCGCGGAAAATCTTGCGAGACTGCACTTCAAAATCTCTTAGGCAGAATTGAATGTGTGCAATGCAACTCGGCCAGAGAACACGGTGTAGATGAATCATTAGTGCTTTGGATTAAAGCAATGCTGATGAACAGAACTATTATTGCGGACGCGGACTGTGGCCAGTATGTTATGGCGGTGGTAAATAGGGGCTGCCCGCAGGGTGGTGTCTTGTCTCCTCTGCTATGGTGCATGCTGGTTGACCCTCTGCTCGATGCTCTCAATAGTTCCAACATCTACGCCCAGGCCTATGTGGAGTTTTGCCAGTTCTCCCTTCGGGCGCGTCCCCAGGTGGCGGATTGGGGGTCCCTGTGTGTGAACGGGTCACAAAACCTGTGCATACACAGGGTTGGCGGACCAAAAAACTGGCAAGAGCGGAATACTCTTTAAATAATTCAAAGTCTGGATAGTGAGAAGAAAAATTTTAAAGTTACGGTGCAGGGAGTCGGATCCCCAGTACCGGCGGCGGAGAGTGCGAAAGCAGGCTCAAGGTCGTCGATATACAATGACTGCAAAAATAAAGAAAAGTCTTTTATACCTCCTACGGCGGTGGTTACCTTGGCCCCCGTAGGCAGTAATGTTACAAGCAACCCCTCCGAGATAGACGTCGTGACAGACCCTTTCAAAAGAAGCATGAGGGTCACACGGTCGCCGCCAAAAACTACTGTCTCGAAGGAACACGTGGTAAACCAGAGAATAACTTCATTAGAAAGTACCGCCGTAGATTGGAGTCCACTACTTACGCAAACCACTGAGACGCCACCACTGACGGGAAATAAAATGATACCGCTGGGTACGAAAATTGATGAGCTGCTTGCCTTCTATAAAGACAAGCACAATGTGCACCGAGAAATTAAAAAAATTGGAAGCCTAATCAAGTCCGCATTTCGAGAAGCCGAAGTCGAGGCATCTGATCTACGCTCCAAAGTTTCTCAGCTCGAACACGAAGTACAATTGCTCAAGCTCCGACTTGAGGAAGGCTGCATATTAACGGTGCCTCAGTCGGATAGCAACCCAACACGTAGAGTCCACCA
Source organism: Myathropa florea (assembly GCA_930367185.1). Taxonomy (NCBI): domain Eukaryota; kingdom Metazoa; phylum Arthropoda; class Insecta; order Diptera; family Syrphidae; genus Myathropa; species Myathropa florea. Next base: position 58,451,494 of record OV884004.1, on the reverse strand, counting down.
AACGCCAAGTCCTCAATTTTACAGGAATCATTCGGCAAAGAGGGTACGGGAAGGATGTCAGTAATTCTACGGAACGCCAAATTAAGACTCCATCTCTTAAGAAAAAGCGAGTAACGCCGCCAAACGATGGAAGAGCAGAAAAAAGCACTCGAAAAAATGAAAACGTTAAGTCGACAAATCTGAAAATGACCACCAACAGGGAAACAAATGTCAAAACGGCAAAATCGAACGAGTGGACTAAAGTCGGAAGAGGTGTCAAAAAAACGCATGCACCAAAGACCAAACGTGCCGACGCCATAGTAATAAGAAGAACGGGCGAACTTAATACGCTGATTTGCTGAAAAAATTAAAATCGGATTCGAATGTGAAGGAAGTTGTTGAAAATGTAAGCCGAATTCGGAAAACAGCAGGCGAAGACCTCTTATTAGCTTTAAAAAAATCGCCTGAGATACCTACCGCGAGTCTAAATGAGAAAATTGGAGACTGACTAGGCGAAAATGCTAGCGTACGTTCTATAACGCAGGAGATATTGCTAGAATGCAAAGATATAGACGAGGTCACATCGAAGGAAGAAGTTTGCGCGGCCATTACCGAATATCTGCAAGACTACGAAGTCAAATCGTCCGCAATAAAGATCATGAGAAGCACTTTTGGTGGCATTCATTCAGGCAGCCACCCTACGATTGCCTGAAGACATTGGTAATAGGTTACTTACAGCCGGAAAAGTACGCGTTGGTTGGATCTATTGCCGAATACGAGAAAAGATTTCGCCAAAGAAATGCTTTAGGTGCCTTGGGTTTGGCCATATGGCTAGAACGTGTAAAAGCCCTACCGACCGATCGAATGCATGCCTTGGATGCGGAGAAAACGGACACAAATTGAAGGATTGCAAGGTGAAGCCAAAATGCTTGCAATGCACTGCAAATGGATTAGATTCTGGACATATAACCGGTAGTGTCAGATGCCCAGAGTATAAAAAAGCCGCTATATGGGTATGTGGAAACGCCAAGTTCCAGATACCACCTCTCGGCGCGGATAACTACTTTCTACGGGCGAAGATAAACGACGTGTACATATACAGCTGTTATATCCCTCCAAGCCTTACCATTGATCAGTTCGAGCGTGTCATTGAAAGCATAGTTTGTGATGCTAAGGATCATACCCCAACAATTATAGCCGGTGACTTTAACGCATGGGCAGCAGAATGGGGAAGCGTATTAACAAATAGAAGAGGAACCATTCTACTCGAAGCCTTTTCTAGTTTGGACGTCGTCTTAGCTAATGTGGGAAATACGAATACGTTTAGTAGAGCGGGTACAGGTTCACTTTCGTTAGTAGTAGCTTATCTAGGCATACGACCTGGCGAGTCAGCAACCACTACACTCAGTCCTCTACATTTTAGAAACATTCCGCGTCAACCTAGTAAAACGAAATGGAACGTGAACACCTTAGACGAGGAGCTCTTAGAGTATGCAATCGCCGAAGCTATAGTCGAAGGGAGAACAGCAAACGAGATTGTTAGCCAAGTAACGTGACAAGTACACGTTGCCTGTGATACATCGATGGCTAGAACGGGAAGTCAGAATCGCCGCCGGCCAACGTATTGGCGGAACGAGGAGATCAAGGAACTCCGATCGGCGTGCCACAAGGTGCGAAGGAAATATCAGAGAACTAGACAATGCGACCCGGAAAGTCACCTCTTGTTGCGAACAGGGTACAAAGAGGCACGTGCGGCACTTAAATCTGCCATTAAGTCTAGCAAAAGACAGTGTTTCAAGGATCTTTGTGACCAATTAAATGAGAATGTATGGGGTAACGCGTACAAAATTATAACCGCGAAACTCAAGACGCCTCAGAGGTCATCGCCAACCTGCCCATTATTGCTCCGTAGAATCGTTGAAACTCTTTTCCCTTTCCAAAATGACGGGGTCGCACTAAACGAAATCCATGAACAAAGCGAATCTATTCCTGCGGTAACAAACGACGAGCTCTGAGCGGCAATTAATAGAATAAAAGATCGAAAAGCTCCCGGTCCCGACGGTATACCCAATCGGGCATTAAAAGTAGCTATAAAAGCCCGCCCAGACATATTCGTCAGCATGTATAATGCATGCTTGAATGAGGGAATTTTTCAGCAGCAATGGAAATACCAACGGTTGGTATTGTTACCGAAAGGAAATAAACCACCGGAAGAGCCCTCATCTTACCGACCACTTTGTATGCTCGATACTATGGGCAAAATACTAGAGAGAATAATTTGTAATAGACTACAGCCCATCATCGAAGCCAATGATGGACTCGCGGAATACCAGTATGGCTTTAGAAAGGGACGATCGACAATTGACGCGATCAAAATTGTAACGGACAAAGCCCGGACAGCCATAGAAGGTAGACGATGGAGAGGAGGCAGTAAAAATTACTGCGCCGTAGTAACACTTGACGTGAAAAATGCGTTTAATTCGGCGAACTGGATACGTATTTTACAACGTCTCGAACGATTAAATGTACCGAAGTACATATTAAGATTAATTAGGAGCTACTTTACCAATGGATTGATTCTCTATGATTCTGACGACGGAACGAAGTTGCATAAAATTATAGAGGTTCAGTGCGAGATCCTTTACTATGAAATTTGATGTATGACGACATTTTACGACTCTCGGTTCCCAGAGAAGCTTCAATCATAGGTTTCGCTAACGATATTGCGGTGACTGTAGTAGCGAAACGACTAGAAGAAATCGAATTATATTGCAACGAAGCAATAACTTTGATAAACAACTGGCTTTGCCAAATGAGTCTAGACCTCGCGGATCATAAAACGGAATTCGTGCTAATTACGAGTAGAAAGGCACGGGAGACGATGTGAAAGTCGGAGAGCACAAAATTACTTTCAGTCCCGTTATTAAATACCTGGGAGTGATGAATGATGCTCGACTTAGTTACAAGCATCACCCCACGTACGCTTGTGAGAAATCGTCGAAAGCGATAAGCGCTCTTTCGAGACTCATGTCAAATGTCGGCGGACCGAGGCAAAGTAAACGGTTAGAGTTGTAACTGGTTAGAGTTGTGCTGTCGAGAGTTGTAACATCTATACAGCTGTACGGGACACAAATATGGTCTGACGTCGCGAATAAAAAGTCGCACATGAAAGACGCCAAATCTGTCTACAGATTATGTGCACTGAGAGTTTGCAGTGCATTTCGGACGGTATCTCACGACGCGATATTGGTACTATCCTCCATGGTACCCATCGATATTCTAGCTCTAGAAGCTAGAAGTTTATGACCAACGCGTGCAAATCGGGCCCACTGTGAACCACTCGAAGAAAATAGAAAGAAGTCGCAGCATAGAAATGTGGCAACAATGATGGAACGTGTCCCAAAAAGGGAGATGGACGTACCGACTAATCCCAAGGATTGAAAATTGGGTAAATCGAAAACACGGCGAGGTTAATTACTTTCTTACACAGTTTTTGACTGGTCACGATGGCTTCCGTGAATACCTATTCAAGCGGAACCGTGATTCAAGTCCTTTCTGTCCTCGATGCCTACACGCGGAAGAAAATGTGGAGCATGTTTTCTTTGAATGCCCCCGTTATGACAACGAAAGAGATATTTTACATGAAAAATTTGGTGAACAGCCGACACCAGAGAACATAGTTGAGTATATGTTAAAATGCGAAGATTATTGGGCTGCAGTAAACGATGCAGCAGTACGAATAATGTGCGATCTTAGGAACGCAGAACGACAGCGGAACGCGAATTCGCTAAACACCTAGTGACGAAGCAAGTAGTTCGAACCCGTCCCTCGTTAAGTAATACCTAGCGGTAGTTCCGCGAGGGAGCAAATAAACGGCAAGATTGACTGAGGGTGGTTTTAGCCGGAAAGAAACCGGCACTACCAAAGGACGTCGGACCTTTGGTGCCTATGCAAGGTTTCCACCTCCTCTCGCACAAAAAAAAAAAAAAAAAAAGGCCTATGCGGATGATGTAGCTGTTCTGTCTGTCGGATCATGCCTAGCGGATGTGTGTTCAAAAGCGCAGGCAGCTCTAGACGTGATCGACGATTGGTGTACCAGAAATGGGCTTTCAGTCAACCCTCTTAAAACCGAGGTTGTCCTCTTTACGAGGAGGAGGAAATTGACTGGTTTGACTCACTTGTACTAAAATGTGTCACTATCCGCTTTTCCGATGAAGCTAAATATCTGGGTGTCATTCTAGATAGGAAGCTTCTGTGGAAAAAACACATTGAAACGAAAATTGCGAAGGCACTGTCAGTTTTCTGGCAGTGTAAAGGAATTTTCGGCAAATCATGGGGTCTATCACCAAAAAGATCCGTTTGGATCTACACGGCTATGATTAGGCCCCTTCTCTGCTATGCATCAGTCGTTTGGTGGAATAAGCTTTCGCGTAAATACGTAACTGCTGCTCTCACCCAGCTTCAAAGAACGGTCTGTCTCGGCTGCATGGGGGCCTTCCTTAGCACGCCTGGCTCTGCTCTTGAGGCCCTGCTGAATCTCCCCCCCCCCCTAGATGTCCATACCATGGGGTGCACTCTCAAGGCCATCTTCAGTTTCAAAAGAAGTGGTTATTGGTACAGCTCGCACTGGAGTTTCGATGACCTTGCGCACCGCATCTCCTTTGACCCCAGTCTTATGGATATGCCGTCTGACGCACGGACACCAGTACTCCAGCTGCGACGAACATACAAAGTCGACATTCCCTGTACTCAGGACTGGCTCTGGCCAGAATCTGAGCCAGGAAAGGAATGTAGTCGAATTTTCACGGACGGCTCCAAGACCAGTGAAGGATCTGGTGCTGGTGCCTTCGTGGAGAGCGACAACTTTAGACTGCACACCTCGTTAGGTAAATTTGCGTCGGTTTTCCAAGCGGAAACCTTGTGAAGAATAGGTGGAAGGGGCGAAGTATTTGTGTCTGTAGCGACAGCCAAGCTGTGCTTAAGGCCTTGCTCAACCCTTTAACCACTTCCAGAATAGTTCAGGAATGCAAGTCTTCTCTGAATTTGATCGGTAGCTTGAATTCGCTAAGACTTGTCTGGGTTCCCGGGCACCACGGGATCACGGGAAATGAGATCGCTGATGAACTTGCTAGGTGAGGATCAGATGAGGCTTTCTCAGGAACTGAACCTACACTTGGACTGCCCGCGTCCTTGGTTAGGACTTCCATCGATGGTTGGACTTTTCGAGAGCACAACCGCAGGTGGCATGATTCTCCAGGATGTAGACAGACCAAGCGCATGCTCCCCAACGTCTGTAAGAAATCCGCGGCTTTCTTGTTATCTCTTAACAGAAAAGACTGCAGACAACTTATTGGCGTACTAACGGGGCACTACACCTCCGCCAAACACCTAAGTGTGCTTGGCCTAAGTGACGAAACCCTCTGTGACGCCTGTGGAGAAGACGATGACACTGCAGAGCACTTCCTCTGCCATTGTCCCGCCTTTGCTCGGATCAGGTGGCAGTTATTCGGCGCTGATGAGAGCTCCTCAAAAAAGTACTTAATAAATTCGGTAGGTATACCATCTGCAACTTTGCCATCTTTCAGACGAAGAAGTGCACTTATTAATTCCATCCAAGATTTAATTTTGAAAGTTCGGCATTGCATATTGGGAGCTATGACCACGCCCTGATAGATTCAATAACCTCCCAAAATTATCCAATAGCGTATCTGGGCTAAGACCCCTGTTAATCTATCTCGGAAATGAATTCTGAATCTACCTGGCTCGATTAATACACGCAAGAGCAGATGGATAGATGCTCTCAGCTTCAAATTCGTACCTTTCTCTGTTCAGCTTCCTGACTCAACCTTCCTGTTCACCCAACCTTGAACAGTATAATTATTTTTAAAATAGTTTTTGTGCTCCATGTTGTGATTCAGCCGATTATATACCATCCATTCTCGAAACCATGCAGAATTGTTTTTTATCGTATGAAGAGCCACTATTTATGGTAGCCGATTGTGTGGAATACTCATCAACCTTTACATGTAAGGGAGATAACATTGTCTCGGGCATCAACATGTACTTCGGTGTATTTGCAGGAAGGCGGAAATGTTGTTTAATGTTTGAATAAGCGTAGTAGCTCTTCGACCTCTTCGTATTGCTATACTCCCAGACTTGCGCTGCGTAAAGCATCACTGCTTCAGCCGTTGCTTCAAACACTCTATATTTACTGCTGTGTGCTATATTGCAATTGTTGAGACACTTTTTCCATGCCTCCATACAATCTGCAGTATTCCTGTAATCGGTTAATCATCATTTGTAGGAATTCCGACGAGAATGCCAACAGCACGATATCATCAGCAAAAAAAAGGCTTTAAAATAATTTTTGTAAATTCAAAAGTTGGGGTTAGAGAACACCCCTGCTATGTCACCGTCTTCAACCATTCTGATAGAACCTCTCCATTCCAAAACGGTTCTTATCGCATCTTCGCAGAGATTTTGTAAGAATCTTTCTAATTTCGAAGAGATCTCCATTTAAATTGTACTCTATAGAATAAAGCATTCCTATTTACAAAGTCAAAAGCTGCCTTAAATTCTACAAAAAATGCGTATAATTTCTTACGCTGCATGAATGATTCTGCCACCTTCCTCCAGCATGACTTCGAATTGATTCAGAGATTTTGTGATAACTGGAAGTTGGTATCAATTACCAGAAGTCAGAAACCATTCTTTTCAAGATTCAGTTATTCAGGGCTTCGGCAGATACAAAAAGAATTGGCGAAAGTTCTCAGTTGTTCAGCCACACGGGTAACCATTGGCGCAACGAAATGTAGTCAATTACCTGGGGATCTTGCCAGATCGAAATTTGTATTTTAACAAACATATAGATGCTGCTCTGGCCAGAGCCGGAGTAGCTTTTTCCCTTACTTAGAGACATTTTTATAACAGCCAAATCAATGCGAGGGTGAAGGTAATTTCTTACAGGGCCCTGATTCGGCCAATGATCATCTACTGCTGTCCCGTGTGATTCAAAGTGGGAGCACGGTTAATGGAATGCCTTCGCCTTAATAGAACTCCATGGTCCCAGTACAAAAAATTCTACTCCAATTAGGTCCTATACAACAGGGCGAACATGATAAGAGTGGATAAATTCTTGATAAAGTTGATTCGGGGGCATACGGCGAGAGCAATGAACTCGGCCAATAACCTGATTTTCGTGGCATTTTAACCAACCCTCAGTACCACGAGAGGGTACGAAATAACGGATAAGTCCTCCCAGAGGCCTTCATCTATTTAGATAGAAATAGCCTGATGCAGGATAGAAAACCGGTTCGTCTGATATTCCACTTCGCCCGCTCGACTGTGAATGGTCGGCGGTTGAGTATCCAGGTCTGAAATTATTTAGGTCTTAAATTCTTTGAGTAGCTTACTGCTTTCTATCCATGTGTCCGAAAGTCTCCGTAAGATTACTGCAAAGATTATGTAAGATGCACTTAATAACGATATGCCTTTATCTCCTTTTTTGTATAAAGGGAAAATCCCATGATTCAAACTGCTGTTATATACAAGAACAAATTGTCTTTTAGCAAATCTGAACTGTACTTAATTAATCTTCTGGATTTCTTACTATCGTCTGATTTGGACATCAACAATGTTGCCTCTCAACCAACTTTTGTTACGACAAGGCAAATCTGAACTGTACTTAATTAATCTTCTGGAGTTCTTACTATCGTCTGATTTGGACATCAACAATGTTGGCTCTCAACCAACTTTTGTTACGACAAGGAGACAGGAAGTAATCGACTTAACGATATCCAACAGATACATTAAGGAGATTACAGACTGGAGGGTTCTGTCAGAAGTGTCCCTGTCAGACCATAGGTACATTGAATTCCGAATCGAATGCGAAACCACAACTTTGCTGAAGAGGAGGAATCCAAGAAAAACCAACTGGATACAGTTTAGGGATGAGCTAGATAATCGTTTTGAACCTCTCCTTAAGCTCAGAATGAGACAGAAGGTAGAGAAAGCCGTTCTAGACTTGAACAACACTCTAACCAAATGTTTTGAACTGACGTGTCCAGCTAGAAATACCCCCTGCAGATCACCTGTTCCATGGTGGAACGCAGAACTGCAGACAATTCGCAAGGAAACCAGGAAACTTCTAAACAGATCTCTCAAGACCGACTTGGAAGAGGACTGGAACCTGTACCGCTCAAAACAAAAAGAATATATGAGGTTAATTCGGATATCGAAAAGTGCCTCCTATAGGGATTTTTGTGGAAAGATCGAAACACTCGGTGAAACCAGCAGACTGGTTAAAGTTCTTAAAAAGGGCAAACCAACCAAAGTGGAAACACTCAGAAGACCAGACGGTACCTACACTGAGTCAAAAGCTGAAACGCTTAGTCTCATGCTAGAGACTCATTTTCCAGGTAACTGGATTACAACCGGCTCAAAACCAGTTACTATCCCTGGAACTGAGGATGAGCTGATAAATGTAACACAACGATGCTGGTTTGTTTCATCACTCGTGGTGACAGATGAAGCTATCAAATACGCAGTCGCGTCCTTCGATTGTTTCAAGTCGCCTGGTACCGATGGCATATATCCAGCTATGTTGCAAAAGGGTATAGACATGTTGCTGCCGGTTCTGAAAAGAATCCTCACAGCTAGCCTGGCACTCGCCTATATCCCGACCCTTTGGCGTACAGTTAGGGTAGCCTTCATACCAAAGATCGGTAAGGGGGACTACTCACTCGCCAAGAACTTTAGACCTATCAGTCTAACCTCTTTCCTGCTGAAAAGCATGGAAAGGCTGGTTGAGCTTCATGTGCGCAAAACCGCTTTGCGATTTCATCCTCTGTCTCAGATCATCCTATCAGCGCGGAAAATCTTGCGAGACTGCACTTCAAAATCTCTTAGGCAGAATTGAATGTGTGCAATGCAACTCGGCCAGAGAACACGGTGTAGATGAATCATTAGTGCTTTGGATTAAAGCAATGCTGATGAACAGAACTATTATTGCGGACGCGGACTGTGGCCAGTATGTTATGGCGGTGGTAAATAGGGGCTGCCCGCAGGGTGGTGTCTTGTCTCCTCTGCTATGGTGCATGCTGGTTGACCCTCTGCTCGATGCTCTCAATAGTTCCAACATCTACGCCCAGGCCTATGTGGAGTTTTGCCAGTTCTCCCTTCGGGCGCGTCCCCAGGTGGCGGATTGGGGGTCCCTGTGTGTGAACGGGTCACAAAACCTGTGCATACACAGGGTTGGCGGACCAAAAAACTGGCAAGAGCGGAATACTCTTTAAATAATTCAAAGTATGGATAGTGAGAAGAAAAATTTTAAAGTTACGGTGCAGGGAGTCGGATCCCCAGTACCGGCGGCGGAGAGTGCGAAAGCAGGCTCAAGGTCGTCGATATACAATGACTTTATACCTCCTACGGCGGTGGTTACCTTGGCCCCCGTAGGCAGTAATGTTACAAGCAACCCCTCCGAGATAGACGTCGTGACAGACCCTTTCAAAAGAAGCATGAGGGTCACACGGTCGCCGCCAAAAACTACTGTCTCGAAGGAACACGTGGTAAACCAGAGAATAACTTCATTAGAAAGTACCGCCGTAGATTGGAGTCCACTACTTACGCAAACCACTGAGACGCCACCACTGACGGGAAATAAAATGATACCGCTGGGTACGAAAATTGATGAGCTGCTTGCCTTCTATAAAGACAAGCACAATGTGCACCGAGAAATTAAAAAAATTGGAAGCCTAATCAAGTCCGCGTTTCGAGAAGCCGAAGTCGAGGCATCTGATCTACGCTCCAAAGTTTCTCAGCTCGAACACGAAGTACAATTGCTCAAGCTCCGACTTGAGGAAGGCTGCATATTAACGGTGCCTCAGTCGGATAGCAACCCAACACGTAGAGTCCACCAAACGCCAAGTCCTCAATTTTACAGGAATCATTCGGCAAAGAGGGTACGGGAAGGATGTCAGTAATTCTACGGAACGCCAAATTAAGACTCCATCTCTTAAGAAAAAGCGAGTAACGCCGCCAAACGATGGAAGAGCAGAAAAAAGCACTCGAAAAAATGAAAACGTTAAGTCGACAAATCTGAAAATGACCACCAACAGGGAAACAAATGTCAAAACGGCAAAATCGAACGAGTGGACTAAAGTCGGAAGAGGTGTCAAAAAAACGCACGCACCAAAGACCAAACGTGCCGACGCCATAGTAATAAGAAGAACGGGCGAACTTAATACGCTGATTTGCTGAAAAAATTAAAATCGGATTCGAATGTGAAGGAAGTTGTTGAAAATGTAAGCCGAATTCGGAAAACAGCAGGCGAAGACCTCTTATTAGCTTTAAAAAAATCGCTTGAGATACCTACCGCGAGTCTAAATGAGAAAATTGGAGACTGACTAGGCGAAAATGCTAGCGTACGTTCTATAACGCAGGAGATATTGCTAGAATGCAAAGATATAGACGAGGTCACATCGAAGGAAGAAGTTTGCGCGGCCATTACCGAATATCTGCAAGACTACGAAGTCAAATCGTCCGCAATAAAGATCATGAGAAGCACTTTTGGTGGCATTCATTCAGGCAGCCACCCTACGATTGCCTGAAGACATTGGTAATAGGTTACTTACAGCCGGAAAAGTACGCGTTGGTTGGATCTATTGCCGAATACGAGAAAAGATTTCGCCAAAGAAATGCTTTAGGTGCCTTGGGTTTGGCCATATGGCTAGAACGTGTAAAAGCCCTACCGACCGATCGAATGCATGCCTTGGATGCGGAGAAAACGGACACAAATTGAAGGATTGCAAGGTGAAGCCAAAATGCTTGCAATGCACTGCAAATGGATTAGATTCTGGACATATAACCGGTAGTGTCAGATGCCCAGAGTATAAAAAAGCCGCTATATGGGTATGTGGAAACGCCAAGTTCCAGATACCACCTCTCGGCGCGGATAACTACTTTCTACGGGCGAAGATAAACGACGTGTACATATACAGCTGTTATATCCCTCCAAGCCTTACCATTGATCAGTTCGAGCGTGTCATTGAAAGCATAGTTTGTGATGCTAAGGATCATACCCCAACAATTATAGCCGGTGACTTTAACGCATGGGCAGCAGAATGGGGAAGCGTATTAACAAATAGAAGAGGAACCATTCTACTCGAAGCCTTTTCTAGTTTGGACGTCGTCTTAGCTAATGTGGGAAATACGAATACGTTTAGTAGAGCGGGTGCAGGTTCACTTTCGTTAGTAGTAGCTTATCTAGGCATACGACCTGGCGAGTCAGCAACCACTACACTCAGTCCTCTACATTTTAGAAACATTCCGCGTCAACCTAGTAAAACGAAATGGAACGTGAACACCTTAGACGAGGAGCTCTTAGAGTATGCAATCGCCGAAGCTATAGTCGAAGGGAGAACAGCAAACGAGATTGTTAGCCAAGTAACGTGACAAGTACACGTTGCCTGCGATACATCGATGGCTAGAACGGGAAGTCAGAATCGCCGCCGGCCAACGTATTGGCGGAACGAGGAGATCAAGGAACTCCGATCGGCGTGCCACAAGGTGCGAAGGAAATATCAGAGAACTAGACAATGCGACCCGGAAAGACACCTCTTGTTGCGAACAGGGTACAAAGAGGCACGTGCGGCACTTAAATCTGCCATTAAGTCTAGCAAAAGACAGTGTTTCAAGGATCTTTGTGACCAATTAAATGAGAATGTATGGGGTAACGCGTACAAAATTATAACCGCGAAACTCAAGACGCCTCAGAGGTCATCGCCAACCTGCCCATTATTGCTCCGTAGAATCGTTGAAACTCTTTTCCCTTTCCAAAATGACGGGGTCGCACTAAACGAAATCCATGAACAAAGCGAATCTATTCCTGCGGTAACAAACGACGAGCTCTGAGCGGCAATTAATAGAATAAAAGATCGAAAAGCTCCCGGTCCCGACGGTATACCCAATCGGGCATTAAAAGTAGCTATAAAAGCCCGCCCAGACATATTCGTCAGCATGTATAATGCATGCTTGAATGAGGGAATTTTTCAGCAGCAATGGAAATACCAACGGTTGGTATTGTTACCGAAAGGAAATAAACCACCGGCCACTTTGTATGCTCGATACTATGGGCAAAATACTAGAGAGAATAATTTGTAATAGACTACAGCCCATCATCGAAGCCAATGATGGACTCGCGGAATACCAGTATGGCTTTAGAAAGGGACGATCGACAATTGACGCGATCAAAATTGTAACGGACAAAGCCCGGACAGCCATAGAAGGTAGACGATGGAGAGGAGGCAGTAAAAATTACTGCGCCGTAGTAACACTTGACGTGAAAAATGCGTTTAATTCGGCGAACTGGATACGTATTTTACAACGTCTCGAACGATTAAATGTACCGAAGTACATATTAAGATTAATTAGGAGCTACTTTACCAATGGATTGATTCTCTATGATTCTGACGACGGAACGAAGTTGCATAAAATTATAGAGGTTCAGTGCGAGATCCTTTACTATGAAATTTGATGTATGACGACATTTTACGACTCTCGGTTCCCAGAGAAGCTTCAATCATAGGTTTCGCTAACGATATTGCGGTGACTGTAGTAGCGAAACGACTAGAAGAAATCGAATTATATTGCAACGAAGCAATAACTTTGATAAACAACTGGCTTTGCCAAATGAGTCTAGACCTCGCGGATCATAAAACGGAATTCGTGCTAATTACGAGTAGAAAGGCACGGGAGACGATGTGAAAGTCGGAGAGCACAAAATTACTTTCAGTCCCGTTATTAAATACCTGGGAGTGATGAATGATGCTCGACTTAGTTACAAGCATCACCCCACGTACGCTTGTGAGAAATCGTCGAAAGCGATAAGCGCTCTTTCGAGACTCATGTCAAATGTCGGCGGACCGAGGCAAAGTAAACGGTTAGAGTTGTAACTGGTTAGAGTTGTGCTGTCGAGAGTTGTAACATCTATACAGCTGTACGGGACACAAATATGGTCTGACGTCGCGAATAAAAAGTCGCACATGAAAGACGCCAAATCTGTCTACAGATTATGTGCACTGAGAGTTTGCAGTGCATTTCGGACGGTATCTCACGACGCGATATTGGTACTATCCTCCATGGTACCCATCGATATTCTAGCTCTAGAAGCTAGAAGTTTATGACCAACGCGTGCAAATCGGGCCCACTGTGAACCACTCGAAGAAAATAGAAAGAAGTCGCAGCATAGAAATGTGGCAACAATGATGGAACGTGTCCCAAAAAGGGAGATGGACGTACCGACTAATCCCAAGGATTGAAAATTGGGTAAATCGAAAACACGGCGAGGTTAATTACTTTCTTACACAGTTTTTGACTGGTCACGGTGGCTTCCGTGAATACCTATTCAAGCGGAACCGTGATTCAAGTCCTTTCTGTCCTCGATGCCTACACGCGGAAGAAAATGTGGAGCATGTTTTCTTTGAATGCCCCCGTTATGACAACGAAAGAGATATTTTACATGAAAAATTTGGTGAACAGCCGACACCAGAGAACATAGTTGAGTATATGTTAAAATGCGAAGATTATTGGGCTGCAGTAAACGATGCAGCAGTACGAATAATGTGCGATCTTAGGAACGCAGAACGACAGCGGAACGCGAATTCGCTAAACACCTAGTGACGAAGCAAGTAGTTCGAACCCGTCCCTCGTTAAGTAATACCTAGCGGTAGTTCCGCGAGGGAGCAAATAAACGGCAAGATTGACTGAGGGTGGTTTTAGCCGGAAAGAAACCGGCACTACCAAAGGACGTCGGACCTTTGGTGCCTATGCAAGGTTTCCACCTCCTCTCGCACAAAAAAAAAAAAAAAAAAAGGCCTATGCGGATGATGTAGCTGTTCTGTCTGTCGGATCATGCCTAGCGGATGTGTGTTCAAAAGCGCAGGCAGCTCTAGACGTGATCGACGATTGGTGTACCAGAAATGGGCTTTCAGTCAACCCTCTTAAAACCGAGGTTGTCCTCTTTACGAGGAGGAGGAAATTGACTGGTTTGACTCACTTGTACTAAAATGTGTCACTATCCGCTTTTCCGATGAAACTAAATATCTGGGTGTCATTCTAGATAGGAAGCTTCTGTGGGAAAAACACATTGAAACGAAAATTGCGAAGGCACTGTCAGTTTTCTGGCAGTGTAAAGGAATTTTCGGCAAATCATGGGGTCTATCACCAAAAAGATCCGTTTGGATCTACACGGCTATGATTAGGCCCCTTCTCTGCTATGCATCAGTCGTTTGGTGGAATAAGCTTTCGCGTAAATACGTAACTGCTGCTCTCACCCAGCTTCAAAGAACGGTCTGTCTCGGCTGCATGGGGGCCTTCCTTAGCACGCCTGGCTCTGCTCTTGAGGCCCTGCTGAATCCCCCCCCCCCCCCCCCCCTAGATGTCCATACCATGGGGTGCACTCTCAAGGCCATCTTCAGTTTCAAAAGAAGTGGTTATTGGTACAGCTCGCACTGGAGTTTCGATGACCTTGCGCACCGCATCTCCTTTGACCCCAGTCTTATGGATATGCCGTCTGACGCACGGACACCAGTACTCCAGCTGCGACGAACATACAAAGTCGACATTCCCTGTACTCAGGACTGGCTCTGGCCAGAATCTGAGCCAGGAAAGGAATGTAGTCGAATTTTCACGGACGGCTCCAAGACCAGTGAAGGATCTGGTGCTGGTGCCTTCGTGGAGAGCGACAACTTTAGACTGCACACCTCGTTAGGTAAATTTGCGTCGGTTTTCCAAGCGGAAACCTATGCGATCCTAATGGCTACGAGATATATTGTGAAGAATAGGTGGAAGGGGCGAAGTATTTGTGTCTGTAGCGACAGCCAAGCTGTGCTTAAGGCCTTGCTCAACCCTTTAACCACTTCCAGAATAGTTCAGGAATGCAAGTCTTCTCTGAATTTGATCGGTAGCTTGAATTCGCTAAGACTTGTCTGGGTTCCCGGGCACCACGGGATCACGGGAAATGAGATCGCTGATGAACTTGCTAGGTGAGGATCAGATGAGGCTTTCTCAGGAACTGAACCTACACTTGGACTGCCCGCGTCCTTGGTTAGGACTTCCATCGATGGTTGGACTTTTCGAGAGCACAACCGCAGGTGGCATGATTCTCCAGGATGTAGACAGACCAAGCGCATGCTCCCCAACGTCTGTAAGAAATCCGCGGCTTTCTTGTTATCTCTTAACAGAAAAGACTGCAGACAACTTATTGGCGTACTAACGGGGCACTACACCTTCGCCAAACACCTAAGTGTGCTTGGCCTAAGTGACGAAACCCTCTGTGACGCCTGTGGAGAAGACGATGACACTGCAGAGCACTTCCTCTGCCATTGTCCCGCCTTTGCTCGGATCAGGTGGCAGTTATTCGGCGCTGATGAGAGCTCCTCAAAAAAGTACTTAATAAATTCGGTAGGTATACCATCTGCAACTTTGTCATCTTTCAGACGAAGAAGTGCACTTATTAATTCCATCCAAGATTTAATTTTGAAAGTTCGGCATTGCATATTGGGAGCTATGACCACGCCCTGATAGATTCAATAACCTCCCAAAATTATCCAATAGCGTATCTGGGCTAAGACCCCTGTTAATCTATCTCGGAAATGAATTCTGAATCTTCTTCTTCTTCTTCTTAGGGCGCTACAGTCCGAGGTGGACCTGGGCCTCACTCAACATGCCTCTCCAGCCAGCACGATCTTTCGCCAGCTGTCTCCAGTTTCGCACACCAAGCCGGCAGAGGTCCCCCTCGACTTGTGTGCGCCACCTTGTTCGTGGACGTCCTCTGTTGCGTTGTCCCACAGGCTCAGAGTCGAAGACTCTTCGGGCCGGAGCTAAGTAGTCCATACGCTCTACATGGCCTAGCCATCTTAGGCGTTGGATCCGTAGACGCCTGGCTAGACTCATGTCGCTGTACAGCCCATACAGTTCGTGGTTGAATCTTCTCCTCCAAATGCCATCAACGCAAACAGGACCAAAGATCGCGCGCAGAACTTTTCTCTCGAAAAGACCAAGAGACTGTTCATCCGCTTGGGATATTGTCCATGCCTCTGCACCGTAAAGCAGGACTGGGATGATCAAGGTCTTATACAAAGTCAACTTGGTCTTCCGAGAGAGGGCTCTACTACTCAATTGCCTTTTGAGCCCATAAAAACAGCGGTTGGCAAGAGTAATTCTGCGTTTGATCTCGGTACTGATGTTGTTTGTACTGTTAACCGCGGAGCCAAGGTAGACGAAGTCCTTTACTACCTCAAAGTTATAGCTGCCTATGGTGACGTTCTGGCCAAGTCGTCGATGTTGTGCGTCCTTTCTCGATGACAGCATATACTTTGTTTTGCCCTCGTTTACCGCCAGACCCATTTTAGCCGCTTCCGTTTCAATGCCAGCAAACGCATCATTGACGGCTCGCTGTGTTCTCCCAATCACGTCAATGTCATCCGCATAAGCTAGCAGTTGAACGGACTTTTGGAAGATCGTGCCTCTTGTGTTGGCCAGTGAGTTTTGCACGATCTTCTCAAGAATGATGTTAAAGAAATCACATGACAGCGCGTCGCCTTGTCTAAAACCTTTTTTGACATTGAAGGTCTCGGTGAGTTCGTTACCGACCTTGATGGAGCAGCGAGAGTTCTCCATCGTCATCCTGCTCAGTCTGACGAGTTTAGCAGGAATGTCAAAACTAGACATGGCGCTGTATAGCTCGTCTCTATACACGCTGTCATATGCGGCCTTGAAATCGACAAATAGATGGTGTGTGTCAATTTGCATTTCTTGGGTCTTCTCCAGGATCTGCCGCAGTGTGAAGATTTGATCGATGGTGGACTTCCCGGGCCTGAAACCACACTGATAAGGACCTATCAGTTTGTTCACGAATGGTTTCAGGCGTTCACACAAAACGGCAGAGAAGATTTTGTAGGCGATGTTAAGGAGACTTATCCCTCGATAGTTGGCGCAGTCAAAGGGGTCTCCTTTCTTGTGGATCGGGCAAACGATACTGAGATTCCACTCATCGGGCAGGCTTTCCTCCGACCATATCTTACAGATGAGCTGGTGCATGCGCCCTACCAGATCACCTCCAGCTGCTTTAAACATTTCGGCGGGCAGACTATCTGCACCAGCAGCTTTATTAGACTTCAGTCTCGATATCGCTATCTTGACTTCGTCTAGGTCGGGGGGACGGTATTCTCTTCTATCATCGTCCGTTGTGTTGAGTGGAACATTCTGCCTGACAGCGGTATTTGTGTCCTCATCGCCGTTCAACAGTCTGCAGAAATGATTTTTCCAAATTCTCAGTATCGACTGCGAATCTACTACTAGCTGTCCATTTTCGTCCCGGCAAGCTTCTGTCCGAACTTTATATCCATTCGATAAAAGTTTTACCCTTTGGTAAAACTTTCGGACATCATTCCTGCCATAACACCTCTCCATCTCCTCGATCGCGCGCTTCTCGTGCTCTTTCTTTTTCTTCCTGAGAAGCCGGTTCTCTTCCCTTCTTCTCTGTTCGTAGAGCTCACGAACAGCTCTCGTGGTTCGATGCAGCGTTGCCCGGTAGGCTTCTTGCTTTGCTGCATGTGCCTGCCTGCACTCGTTGTCAAACCAGGGGTTTTTCCTTGTTGGGGTTTTAAAACCCAGCACATCAGTAGCGGCTTCTCTGATGGCTCTTTGACAACGTTTCCATTCTTCGTCTATTGTTAGTGCAGGCGGCGTCGAACTTTCGGAGAGTTTCAGGGAGACTCCATTGGCCAAATTCCTGGCAGTCTGTTGCGATTGTAGCTTTTCGACGTCAAACCGTGGTTGGCTTCCTCGACTCCGTTCTTCTCTCGATATCCGTGTCCTTACCTTGGCTACAACAAGGAAATGGTCCGAGTCGATGTTGGCGCCTCGGAACGTTCGGACATCAAGAATACTGGAGGAGTGTCTGACGTCGATCGCAACGTGATCAATCTGGTTGACGGTTGAATGATCAGGGGACCGCCAGGTCCCTTTATGGATGTTGAGGTGTGGGAACCGCGTGCTAGCTACAGAGAGGTTTCGCCCCGTAACAAAGTCCACCAGCCTGAGTCCGTTTTCGGACGTGGTGTCGTGCAGGCTGTGTTTACCGATGACTCTAGCAAAGATGTCCTCATTACCCAGCTTAGCGTTAAAATCTCCTAGAACGATCTTGGTGTCGTAGCTGGGGCATTGATCGTACGTTCTGTCTAGGAGATCATAGAAGTCATCCTTGCTATCGTCATCTTTGTCCTCCGTTGGGGCGTGGGCGCAGATTAGGCTGATGTTGCCGAATTTAGCCTTGATGCGGATTGTTATGAGGCGCTCGCTTATGTACTTAAAGCTTAAGACTTTTTGCCTAAGTCTGCCTCGAACAACAAATCCACATCCAAATAATCGCTGCCTTCGCTCTCTGTAACAGTCGCCGTAGTAGATATCGCAGTTTTTCATCCTCTTTTTGCCCGCCCCATCCCATCGCACTTCCTGGATTGCGGTAACGTCTGCTTTATAGCAGTCTAGGGCCTCCGCGAGTTCATCGGCTGCACGTGGTCTGTTCAGGGACCTCACATTCCACGTGCAGAACCGAAAGTCATTGTCCTTATTCCGTTTGCTGGGGTCGTCAACAGTAAATCCGTCCGTATCCGAGGCATATTGTTGCTTCTCAACTCGTCATTTTTTACGTGGTGAAGAAGTTAACCCCACGCACAACCTCCAACTGGGAGGACAGGTCCATTTGTTTAGCCCCCGGACAAAGGGGTCCGGAGGGATCCGGTGTCGGTAGCCTCTTGCAGGCTGTGAGCGCCGCCGTTGGCCCTAAAAGGGCTCATCCGCCGCCATCTCTATTCCAAGGTCCCGACCTTACCATGGAAACCAGGTAGCTCCTGCTGACTGGAATTGTGGATGCCGCCGTTGGCCAATCAGTTGACCAGCTCCTCCGCCGCCATCCTAAAAAGAGTGATGAGCCCTGGTAGACTCACACTCCCCCCTCTCTCGTTTGCAGCCGCCCAGACGTCCCACGAGGGTTGGTTACCCCATCTTCTGTCGAGGGTAGTCGGCTCCCGGATTTCACCACGGGGAGGTGAGAGTAGGAGTTCGTTAATAGAGGCTAGGTGCAGACGCTTGTGTCTGCATGGTTCGCGTATTAACGCTTCGAAATCTGAATTCTGAATCTACCTGGCTCGATTAATACACGCAAGAGCAGATGGATAGATGCTCTCAGCTTCAAATTCGTACCTTTCTCTGTTCAGATTCCTGACTATTTTCAAGAACTCTGAAGTGTTATTGCTCCGTCCTAGTTTGCATTCATAGTTCTCAAAATATTTTTTCCTACTGGGTTTTTTTTTTTAATTTATTATTGGCCTTAAGGTATGATCTTCTCAGAACTTCTGTATTGAATACCCAAAATAATTTTACCTACGCAAATGAAACACGTCTGGTTCTTTGGCAACTTATGTCGAAATAAGGCTTCTTATTTCTTCCACGGGAAATTCCACCCTGAATCGCTGGGAGAAATGCTCGATCTCACCAATGCTAACTACGTACCGCTCTTGCTCATTGATTTTCATCTTATATATAAAGTCCAGTATAGGATGAAAGCACCATCATTTGCCTGATATACTTATTTTCAGGTGCTGTGTAAACTTGGCAATGAGAGGTAAGTGGATGGATTTTATTATGGTTTTTACTTTAAGATTAACGACGTGATGGCTCTATTCCCCTCTGACCAAATAGTAGTATTTTAGTGATGACCCCTGTCCTCCAAAGTATGTACGTCAGTTCTCCACCTTCATTGTTTTCACTGGTACCATTCAAAAGCCGTAAACCAAACTGAAGCATCCTATACTGATCACACATACCAACATACACACATCGCGCTTAGTTGTTAATTATTTTTAATTGGTTATTAGGAATAATAAAGTGAATTACACATATCTATGGTCAGAAGGTAAAACCGAAAAAGTCGTATTAAATACTTGAAATACATTTTTTTTTTAATATGTAACCAACAAAATTTATTGAAATTTTTTTGAAAAAATAGCGATTAGTAAATAGCGAATAGTAAATAAGAACAATTAAGATTAATAACGCAAGCATAGTTAATTTAATATTGAAACATGGAATTTAAAGCAAAGCATCTTCCTCATCCTCCTCGGTAAGGTCTGGGTGAATGTTAACTTCATCGGCATTGGAACAAAGATTCTGGTAAAAAGAATGAAACTGTGGATCTATGAACGTTTGCATTTTTAGAAAATCTTTTTTCTTTTGCTCAGATATGTATTGAACCTTATCAAATTTTGGGACTTCTCTTTCTTCAAAAGAAACAAGACCTCGCTTTCCAACTTTCAGTTTTTACATTGTTCATAGTCATGCAGTGATGTTTTGTACAATCTTGCGTCAAAGCTGTTTTTATAACGAAGCCATCTGACAGAATTTTAAATAATTTTTTCGCCATTCTCAGTAACACTCTTAAAGCTATATAAAGTTTTTTAAAATTGAAAAAATCGGAACTTTTAATTTCGTCGACATTAATCTTAGGTCCAATTGCCTCAACTGATACCAATCTCTACTGGTCACTAATCTAGTCTACTAGTCTTTTTTTTTCCTATCAATTAAAGCGTGATCACTATAACACTCCATATGAGTATG
This sequence comes from Myathropa florea, assembly GCA_930367185.1. Lineage (NCBI taxonomy): Eukaryota > Metazoa > Arthropoda > Insecta > Diptera > Syrphidae > Myathropa > Myathropa florea. Next base: position 58,430,839 of record OV884004.1, on the reverse strand, counting down.
GCTAGGCTCCAAAAACTTGTGGTCGAAGAATTTAACTGATGAATGGTTATTATGAAAGACTAAAAGCATGTTAGTCACAAACGAATTCTTATTTTGTCCTGAACAAGAATCGCTGTAAAACACGATGTTATCAGTTTGAACCGAAATTATTTTTAAGTGCTTGTAAATGCAAGACGATATTTCGTTTCACCCTTTGGAACAATGCCCTCGTCCAACATAAAGCATTTAGCGCCTTTCGTTTCCAGGTCATGTATTGTTAGATTAAATTTCCAGGGCTGACGTTTATAGAAACTAAGAGAATTTCTTAGAAATGAGGTCGGTAGGGACTGTTGCAATTCAAATGGAAAGACTTTAAGGTTGTTATTTTTTCTGCGCCTTTTTAGCCTTTAAAAAGCAAAAATGTGTCAAACGATTTAACAAAAATTTAAAAACTTGCTAGGCGAGGATCAGATGAGGCTTTCTCAGGAACTGAACCTACGCTTGGACTGCCCGCGTCCTTGGTTAGGACTTCCATCGATGGTTGGACTTTTCGAGAGCACAACCGCAGGTGGCATGACTCTCCAGGATGTAGACAGACCAAGCGCATGCTCCCCAACGTCTGTAAGAAATCCGCGGCTTTCTTGTTATCTCTTAACAGAAAAGACTGCAGACAACTTATTGGCGTACTAACGGGGCACTACACCTTCGCCAAACACCTAAGTGTGCTTGGCCTGAGTGACGAAACCCTCTGTGACGTCAAACGATTTAACAAAATTTTAAAATTCTACAAACAATAATTTATTACTGAGCCCAGATACATTATAAGCGCCACTACGGCGCCCGAAATTTCTATTATTTAGTACAATATTACTACTTTGTTGGTCTGGACAAAGTCGTATCAGTGTCAGTCACAATTGTTGACGTTGAACTAGTTCGTGACGTCTTTTTGACAGCAATGGTTTGTTGATTTTGTCAAAGTTCAATTTGAGATACATACATAGTTTGTTATTCTTATTCATCGTCGTTTTCAAAGTTTATTATTATGGTTTAAGTAAAATATAATATATATGTTTAATGTGTATTATTTTTAATCCGTACTCCAACATCTGATATTATTTAATTATATTAATTTTATAGTTTTTCTGTATTATTTGTTTAGTGAGTTTATGTTGAATATAGACACCTTTGTTCTTTAGTTTGGTAACTTTTTCGGGATATTTTCATTCGAGCCTGTGTTTAGTTTAATTTTTAGTCCATTGGTATTTTCACTTATTTTAATGGCTTTTAGTAATGCCAAAAGGAGTCGAGTTACGCATCGCATCAGGTTCCTCGATGGTATAGACAAAATTTCTATTTTTGGTTTTCATTTCTTTAATTCTAATTTACTATTGTGTAAAATAACACGAAAACATCTTGAATTTTAAAATGATGACTTTTTTACCACTATAATTCGAAGTCAATTTTATTTGTTTTTCTTCAACAACTGTTAATTGAAATCCGTTCGACCGTCAACTCATCAATCCAGTAAATTCCGAACGCCAATGGAATTTAATACTTTATGCCACAGGTCACAGTTAACACCAGCCATCTGCCGGAAACTCCAATCACAACAATACTTGAATGCCCTTCTTCTTTATGGTCATCCTGGCTCTCTTTTGCCCATGGTTTCATGTAGTCTACTGATGTTATGTGTGGTCCATCATGTAAGCCCATCTTTTTCATGTCGTATCGTTCGTTCCGCTTCACTTTAACTACTTTGCATGGTCCTAGAAACTTGGCGTGTAACTTTAGTCCTTTGCCAAATACTGTTTTTGTATGGCTACTAGATCGTGAAGCATACATTTCCTGTGTGCTTTATTTACATTTCCGGTTCTAGGTCTTCTGGTTCTTTTCTTGCAGCTTGGTATTCTTGGTATTCTTTCACAATTCATCTCGATCGATCTCGAAGTCATCGATGAGAAGGTTGTCTAAAAGTTGCCGCAGTTCGAGGTCATCTTCCCTTCTCATCAAAATTCCAAACAAACAAAGGACCCCTCTTTTTTTACTGGTTGTTTTTGAAACACTGCACTGGAGTGCTCAAATTCAAAAATTGGTCCATTGTACTGCCAGGTAGCAATCTACTTTTACTGAAATTTCATGGTCTTACGAAGGAAGACCAGCACGCGCTTCTGTGATGAGGAGCCTACATCATTAGCTCTCACCTCATAAGCACCGAATAACTGCCACCGTTTTCTTTTTTTTGTGCGGGGAGATGGATGTGCAAACCTTGCATAGACACGAATGGTCCGACCTCCTTCGGTACTGCCAGATTCTTACCGGCTAAAACCACCCCCCAATTAATCTTCCCATTTGTTTACTCCCTCGCGGAACTACCGCTAAGTATTACTTCAAGAGGGACGGGTTCGAGCAATTTGCTTCGTCACTAGATGTTTAGCGAATTCGCGTTCCGCTGTCGTTCTGCGTTCCTAAGATCGCACATTATACGTACTGCAGCACAATAATTTTCGCATTTTAATATATACTCAACTATGTTATCTGATGTCGGCTGTTCACCACATATTTCATGCAAAATACTTCTTTCGTTAACATAACAAGAACACCCCATTTTCTTTCGCGCGTAGGCATCGAGGACAGAAAGGACTTGAATCACGGTTCCGCTTGAATAGGTATTCACGGAAGCCACCGTGACCTGTCAAGAACTGTGTGAAATAATAGTTAACCTCGTCGTGTTTTCGATTTATCCAACTTTCAATCTTTGGGATTAGACGGTTGCCCATCTCCCTTTATGGGACTCGTTTCGTCGTTTCTATACTGCGACTTCTTTCTATTTTCTTCGGGTGGTTCACAGTGGGCCTGATTTGAATGCGATTGAACTCTCAGTGCACATAATCTGTAGACAGATTTATAGACTTTCATGTGCGACTTTTTATTCCCGACGTCAGACCATATTTGTGCCCTTTACATCTGTATGGATGCTGCAACTCTCGCCATTATTTTGACTCGGTTCGCTGACATTTGACATGAGTCTCGAAAGTGCGCTTATCGCCTTCGACGATTTCTCACAAGCGTACGTGGGGTGATGCTTGTAACTAAGTCGAGCATCATTCATCACTCCCAGGTATTTAATAACGGGACTGAAAGTAATTTTGTGCTCTCCGACTTTCACATCGTCTCCCGTGCCTTTCTACTCGTAATTAGCACGAATTCCGTTTTATGATCCGCGAGGTCTAGACTCATTTGGCAAAGCCAGTTGTTTTGTTGCAATATAATTCGATTTCTTCCAGTCGTTTCGCTACTACAGTCACCGCAATATCGTTAGCGAAACCTATGATTGAAGCTTTTCTGGGAACCGAGAGTCGTAAAATGTCGTCATACATCAAATTTCATAGTAAAGGATCTCGCACTGAACCTTGAGGCACGCCCTCTATAATTTTATGCAACTTCGTTCCGTCGTCAGAATCATAGAGAATCAATCCATTGGTAAAGTAGCTCTTAATTAATCTTAATATGTACTTCGGTACATTTAATCGTTCGAGACGTTGTAAAATACGTATCCAGTTCGCCGAATTGAACGCATTTTTCACGTCAAGTCTCCATCGTCTACCTTCTATGGCTGTCCGGGCTTTGTCCGTTACAATTTTGATCGCGTCAATTGTCGATCGTCCCTTTCTAAAGCCATACTGGTATTCCGCGAGTCCATCATTGGCTTCGATGATGGGCTGTAGTCTATTACAAATTATTCTCTCTAGTATTTTGCCCATAGTATCGAGCATACAAAGTGGTCGGTAAGATGAGGGCTCTTCCGGTGGTTTATTTCTTTTCGGTAACAATACCAACCGTTGGTATTTCCATTGCTGCTGAAAAATTCCCTCATTCAAGCATGCATTATACATGCTGGCGAATATGTCTGAGCAGGCTTTTATAGCTACTTTTAATGCCCGATTGGGTATACCGTCGGGACCGGGAGCTCAAATTTGCCCGCAAATTTCGCAGCAGGAATCCCCTTTTCCTTTTTCTACTCCCTTTCGCGATATGGCTTCAAATCCTTCACGTGCCATGTTCCGCGTTCTTTCCCGCTCTCGTCTTCGAGGGTGTACGTCCACGGGAACAACCTTTTCCGAAGAATGAAAGGCCCTACATACTTCAGTGCCAATTTCGCCGCGAAGTAATTTGCTGCGTCCGACAGCATCATATTCCGTCGCCATACCAACTCGTTTGGTAGGTATTGGGTATCCCGCCGCCTCAGGTTGTATAGGTCGGAAGTTTTCTGTATCGCTACAGACAACTTCTTCCCTATATCCGCCCTCAGTTCTTGGAACCTTTTCCCGACTTCCGTCCATTCTGCTTTGGTTTCATCGCCCGATTGTTCCAGATTATCTTCCGCGCGTTCATCCTCTTCAGCTTCCGAATTATTTTGACCGTTTCCTATCTCCTTTCCCCGTCTCGTTCCCGACGTTGTCATTTCTCGCCCGAAATTCGCGTAGTACGGGGTAACCCCCAATACATCATGTTGCGCGGTCCGGATACTACACGCGACCTTCGCCAGGTATGTATCCCATGCCCGGTGGTTTTCCGAAACGTACGCGCGTAACGTTGTTTTCAAAATCTGGTTTATTCGCTCAGCCGGATTGGCTTGCGGGTGGTAATGCGCGGTATAGCGGATACGCGTTCCGTACGACTGACACGCGGAACTGAGGTCCGTTGTCGCATACTATTGTCGCTGGTACCCCGAACAAAAGAAAGACATGGTCTTCGAGAATCTTCGACACGGATTTTGCGGTAGCTGTTCTCAAAGGGAACAGGAGTGGAAATTTTGTAAAATAATCCACCACGGTCAATATATATGTATATCCACTGGTAGACCTCGGGAGTGGTCCCACCAGATCGACGCAGATCATCTGCCAGGGGTCCACTACCCCTCTCCTTTGCACCATTAATCCAGCCGGTTTGGTGTTCACTGGTTTCACTGCCTGACAAATCCTACAAGATCTAACGTACCGGGTAATATTGGCCCGCATTTTCGGCCAATAATACCTGGTTCCTACCCTAGCTAACGTCTTCTTCACCCCCATATGTCCTGCTAGTGGGTTGTCGTAACATTCTTTTAGTATTGCTAACCTATCTGCCTTTGGTACCACCTCTTTCCATTCTAAGCCCTGGTCACGGACAACCACCTGTTTGGCCCTAACGAATCTAAACAATTTCCCTACCTCCACCTTCCACGATGGATAAGAGAGGGGGTTCGCTGCAACCTTTCTAATCATCTTTTGAACCCAAGGGTCCGAAACTACGTGCTCTTCTATTCCAGCCGCCACCTCCACGGCCCTCGAGAGCATATCCGGAACGACGTGTTCCTTTCCCTTGCGGTGTACGAAATCGTACTGTTGCAACTTTACCGCCCACCTCGCTAACCTGCCACAAGGGTCCTTCAGATTACTTAACCATACCAGGGAATAGTGATCCGTCACGACCGTAAATCGAACACCTTCGATATATGGTCGTAACTTCTCCACCGCCCATAGTACAGCCAAGCACTCCTTCTCTGTCGTGGAATAATTCCGTTCGCACCTATTGAGCGACCTACTTAGGTAACAAACTACCTTTTCTCCGTCATCAAACGTTTGACTGAGTACTGTTCCAATACCATTATCCGAGGCGTCGGTTTGGACCACAAACGGACGCTTAAACTCCGGACAGGTCAGGATCGGGGCAGTTACCAGGCACTCCTTTGCCTTTCGGAAACTCCCCTCGCACTCGTCACTCCATATAAATTTGGTGTTGTTCTTGAGCAAACTGGGCAACGGTTTGACCACGGTCGCAAAATTAGGTATGAACCTCCTATACCACGATACTGTCCCTAAAAAGCTCCTAACCTCCCTAACATTCTTTGGTGCAGGAATCCTAACCATACTAGCTACCTTTTCTGGATCTACGTGTAACCCTCGACGATCGACCACGTAGCCTAAATATCTCAAGGAGGACATACAAAAGTTACATTTGTCCCTGCCAAGTTTTGAACCAACTTCCCGGAGACGCTTGAATACTTCCTTTAGTACTTCGAGGTGTTTATCGAATTGAGGTATACGAACACATGTGGTTCTAGGTCGGGGCCTAGTACCGTGTCTATAAATCGCTGCCACGTTGCTGGTGCGTTATGCAACCCAAAAGGCATCCTTTTAAACTGAAAGACACCCCTATTTGGGACCGTGAAGGCCGTGTATTACCGCGATTTTTCCTCCATCGGAATCTGCTAATATGCGGACTTGATGTCCAAGGAAGGTAAAAACTTCGCATCTCTCAACTTGTCCAGGGTGGACGTAATGTAGGGGAGCGGATACGCATCCCTTTCCGTCACTTTATTTAGTTTCCGGAAGTCAACGCAGAATCTGAACGAGCCGTCCTTCTTCTTGACCATGACGATCGGTGAAGCCCACGGACTGTTCGATTTTTCGATGACTCCGTTCTTAAGCATATCCTCCAGCTCACTATCTATATATCGTTGAACCGCAGGAGATACCGGGTAATACTTCTGTTTGATCGGTTCAGCCGACGTCCTAATCTTATGTTCCACCAACTGGGTACACCCAATACCTTCGGGAACGTCCCTGAAGGCCCCTTCCACAAGGGTCGCTAGTTGCCGTTCTTGGTTGACACTTAGCTCTGCTCTCTCCATAATTGCGGACACCGCAACGGTGGGTTGTTTGTGGAAACTCCATTCGCCGGAGCCCATATCCAATACCACTCCCGATCGGCATAGGAAGTCCGCCCCCAAAATCAAGGTTTGGGGTAGAGCAGGAATCACCAAGCAATCTAGCATGAGGGATTTTCCACGCACCTCAATTGGCAGACATACTTCCCCAGCTACACCTACTCCTGCACCGTTTGCTAACAAAACCCTACTAATTTTTCCCTGCGCTAATTTAATCCCTAAGCTCTTCAAAATATCCCAACCATCCCTACAAACGATCGTACGCGAAGACCCGGAATCTAAAAGCCTTAATACCCTGACTCCATACAAACTAACTCCTACAAATGGCCGTACGTCGTTTTCCTGACTCTCCAAAGTGAAACCTAGATGAACCTTCCTCCCCGACTGGTTGCCAGCAGGCAACCTCCTCACTAATGCCGACGCTCCTGCCCTGCTGCTGCAAGAGGTCGTTGCCCGTTGTCCAAGCATTTGCGACAATCTCTCCGGATCGCGCCGGGCTGCCCGCACCTGTAGCATCTTCTCGGTGCCGAACATACGTTCGACATATGCCCCTCCTGGTTGCAGTTAAAACAACGAATATTCCTCGTTGGTGGTCGGTCCCTCCGTACCACTGGTGGCGAATCCCTTCGCGCCGTTGTTGGTGGATTTCCATATCCGGCTGATGGTGGTGTTCTATGTACAGCCGGTGGCTCTCTGTGTCTGGTGGACGATGGCTATCGATATCGGGTGGACGACGATTCTCGAGGACCACTTGGCTGTGGCTCTCTCCGGACGGTAGGTGGTGGCTCCTTCCTGATTGTCGCCAATTTCGGCTCCTCTACCGCTACGTAGGCAAGATCTGGCTCCAATAGATTCTTCGCCCTTGATGTGGGTGGTGGTGCGAACGCATCTACATTTGCCGGCACCATTTCCAGCTTCCTTCCTAGTGCGACTAGATCCGAGATGGTGTTTGTCTCCGCCAGGCCCAACTGGGTCTGATAGAACGGAGCCAAGTTCCTTTGCAGGATGCCGAGTTTCCTCCGTTCCGTCAGGGGTTCCGCGAGACGACCGAACATACTTCCCATTATTGCTACGTACACCCCGATGGATTCCTCTTTGCCCTGTGTACGGCGCCTGATCTCCTCCAGCAACAGATCGTCGTAGTTGGGGGGGAGAAACTCCAATTTGAGTTCCCTCACCAATTCCTCCCAGGAACTGACCGACCTCCTAACCGCCCTAAACCATAAGAGTGCCTTCCCCTGGAACAAATCCACTGCCGACCTAAACAACTGGGCCTCACTTACGCCCCTAGCTTACCGTAGCTCTTCCACACGCTCGAGGAACGAGTTGACGGATGCACCGCAACGGTCTCCAGTGAAACTTAGTCCCCACTTGGACAAGTTTTCCGCCTTCTCCGCCACCACCTGGACCGTCCTCGCTGCTTCTGTTGTTGTTGCTGCTGATGTTGAGGGTGCTAGTGTGGTGGCCTGTTCTCCACCCCCACCAACCCTCCTCTGCTTCTCCTTTTCCTCTTCTTCTTCCAGATCTTCACCACCCTCCAGGGTGGCCAAGAGGATCACCAGTTCCGTCTTGAGCTGTTTCTTCTGGTCCTCATCCTCCTCCGACACGGGCTGTGACCTCGCGAATCGGGACATGGCCCACTCGATATTCGTAGCCACCTTTTTAAATTCTGAGGAGCCTCGTACTAACGTACTCCCCAGCAGGTCCTCAATTTCCTCTGTCTTGGCCACCACGGCCTCGCTATCCTGTGTAAACTTAAAAGGGTACTCGATCGCCTCGAGTGACCCCAGCCGCTCCAGCAGCCTCGCGGCCCTGAGTGACTTCCGCATGACTTCAACGGTGCCGGCCTTCAACCCTCGATACACGACCGCTGAACCAATCCAAAAATACCCAAACAAAAACAATACAATTTTCTACTAATCGACCCCTAAGAACTACGCGAAGAAAATCGAGGAAAGTTGGAAGCCAGTCTCCAAGCCCTGAATCCTCCGACAGGATCAAGAAGTAAGGAAAACCTAATAAAATAATCAACCCGAATGAGCCAAGGTAAAAGAAAGGAAAAAGAGACGGCAGATCACGCGCCAACTCAAAATTACCCCAAAAAAAGTAACCAGACAGTCCGATCCCAAAACTTCCGCCGAAACTTCCTCAATTTAAATCGAAAAAGAGTATCGGAAGAACTCGAATACTTCGAATACTGAATGCTACAAACGAATTAAAAAAAGTAAAAATTTCTCCCAACCCCACTGAGAACGAACTATTCCCCCAAAAGAAACGACTCTATCAGCCAAACAATCCGAAAATAGGGAAATCCCAACAAAACGCGCAAGCAAAAAGAAGGAAATATAAAAAATAAGAAAAGTACTTTATGCACCAATGTAAACCCGTCCCCAAGATAAAAGAAAAATAAAAGTATATAAAAGTGAATAAAACTACCACCAAAAGAACATTATAAAGTTATATTAATATGGATAATAGTATGAAAGAAAAAATTCAAAAAAGTAATATTCAAAAATAAGTATATATATATATAAAAAAAACAAAACCCGTCACCAGAAAGAATGTGTAAATGATATATAAAATATAAAAAAATGTACAATTATGTATATTATATATAGGAGAATAAAACACCGACGGAAGGAAGTATGGTTCTTTATAAAATTTTCACAACAAATTTCCTTCCAACCGTCAAAAACTTATACTAGAACACAAAGTTTAAAAAAAATTTAAAAAACGTTAGACCCCACTGGTCTTAAAACCTGCCCCACGTTGGGCGCCAAAAATGTCGCGAAATTTCGGACAATGGTGGTCCTAGAAGACCCCCCAACCCGACCGACTCAGCTGGGGTGGGTCCCAATCAATCACGAAAAAAATTAACCAAAAAAATGGGCGCCACGTCGTCTTTCCCGGGGACGACGAAACCCAGTGTATATCCGTATGTATACGTATATATATTTATATGTATATGTATATATATATATATAGATATATATCCGTATATATATGTGCGAGATAATTCGCAGAAAAATTGGGGGGAAAACCGATATTCTGGCTTCGGTTCTGACGAACCTCAGCCCACACGTTAATTCCGCAGGAATTAACCTTTCACCCAGCACTTGCTTGGGCTCGGTGGCCAACTATTCCCCACCTAAACAAATCGGACGGACACTTTTGGACCACTCTTGGTTCGGGGAGGCTAGGCACCGCGCGACCCCAAATACCTCGCCAAATTTCCGCGGGGTACCGCTTCGGTACCGAAACTTACGGGACACACTCTTCGCGCTACGGCCTTTGCGCCGCTAACCGAATGGGTTTTTTTTTCACCCCGAAACCTTACGCATGCCAACGGGACCTTACGCGGACACGGATATATGTATTGGATTGGGGCTTCTACAAAGTCTCCCCAATCCCTCCACAACACTCTTAAAATTTCCACCCGAATTAATTCAACAAAAAATAAAAAAATCTTCCCACAAAGGGGTACTTATCGTTTTCCTGTTTGGTGATCTTCCCGTTCGATGTCTTCTTCGCCGACCGGTGGCCTTTAATTCCCCGTTTCTTCGGCTCCCCTCCGTCTATTATTCTGTTGTCTCTCGTTGTCTTCAATTGTTCCTGGTGTCTTTAGTTTTTAATTTCGTAGTTTTCTTCCCTTTTTCTTTTCCTTCGTCTCAGTGGTATTTTTTTTTCTTCGGCCTCGTGCCTGTACTACTTCCTTCAAAAAAAAACCAATGCAAAATCGCGCTCAAACTGTTGGGACGTGGTGCCCCTTACACGAGTAAGCTAAGAATGATCTTTTTTTCACCTCACACGCATTCCATGCATACCACACACCTACCTCACATTCCGACATTCCAATTCATTCCACATACCACATACATTCCCTCTCCCACACGTATTTGACATTGCACTCATCTCTCATACACGACCCACCTCAATCCACCACTTTATCGTGCGTCCCACTCTCACGCATATGATCTTCCGGACCCGGCATCGGCACGCATACAGCAGCTCTCATCTCCTTTAATTCTTTTTTGTATGGTGTTTGCAATTTCGGGTACCCACTACTCGCTGGCCAGTCTCTCGTGGAGCGAGTGTGTGTGTGTGCCTGTTGTCTGCATGTGCCGGTTCCATCGATCAGCTATTCCTCTGTCTGGCAGTCTCCCTCGGTGCTCCGCTCTCTCTCCCACTTTCATTCCGACGTTGGACAAACATATACATACACACATATATACTCGCAGTCTGTCCGTTGCTTCGTTCGTTGGTTTTTTTTCCATGTTATTCTGTTGGTCTCGTTGGTATGTATGTATGTTCGTAATTTCACGTACTTCTGTTCTATGTTATATTTTCTGCGTTCTCCATGCATGTCATCGTCATATATGTGTGTACGAATTTGTCAGATCATTCCTGGCATACTCCATGGTCTACATTTAGGAGTTGGAGCCGGCGACTCCGGAGAATTTAGAGGACCCCGGAAGTATTCTACAACTCAATGGTTGTTCGCGGATTTGCTTTTCGTGGAACGGATAAGTATCCCTTTGGGTTTTCCCGATCCCTATCACCGCATAAGCTCCCGTGCAGATCTTTTTAATCAGGGGGATCGTATTTCGGCGAAGTATTTGAGCTTTCCCTTTACCTCGCTCTGGGATGAAGGTATAGGGAAAGACGAACAGATAATTTTGTCCCGTGCAATTTGGCACGCGACACACCATGGGAAATCTGCTACATAGGAGGACAGCAACATCCTTGGAATAGTGAAGGTTGATATGAAAATTATTTTGATGATTACCGTGTTTTTCACTATACTACTTGAAAATGAAGTGGAAATTAATCCTTCCAAGATGTAGATAGGGACGGGAGTCATACCTAGAGCGGATGGTCTCAACCGAAGCTTCGTCGAGACCCACAATGGGAGAAGAACTATTCTTAATTCACCGGCTCCTACTTTCCTTATGAGAGTAGATTTTCCACTTCTTAGACGCGCGTCAATTTGGGCGGCCTGAAAACCTCAAAAGTTTTCGGCACAGATTTGCTCAGCTGTGTGGAGTTTGCTGGGTGGAGCACTTCAACATAAAGGTTCCGTTTTCCAAACCACACAGCTTCACTTGAAAGCAGGCATTCTCTGCTGTTGCTAGCTCACATAGTTGATCTCACATTGTTTGCACTCAGCGTTGATCATACTGTCATCATTGTCAACTTTGCCAGTTAATGAGCGTTAAAGAGGAGATAGCAGCTCTTTTGTAGGGCTTTTTTTTAATGGTTGGGGCCTCCAAAATCCTTGCCCCAGCCACAGTCGAAAAGACTACGGGACTTTCGCTATCGCGAGTGCCACCTGCAGTAGATTCCAATGTAATTTTTTTTATTGTTCGTCATTTAAGGACTCCTCTTAGTGCTCCGTGAAACTGTAGACTTGAGATTTTTCTGAAGATTGCTGTTATACTTTACTTGTACCATTTCGTCGGGTTATCTATTGACAACTTAGCCAGCACCTCGCTAATAACTCTGTTGATGTGCTCCACTTGTCCGTTTTCTCACGGGACCCCTGTAGGAGTAAGCACTTGTCCTATCTTCCTCTTATCACAGAATTGTTTGAAGAGATTTGCCGTAAATGCTGCCCCTCTATTCGACACAATTCGAACAGGATTTCCAAAAACTTCACTTTGATTCTCTAGTTTCTTAACGATCTCTTTACTTTTGGTTGATTTTACTGGATAAATCCACACGAACTTGGTGAATGCATCTACGACTACAAACAGATAGTTATAAGATTTGTGAGTTGATGGTAACGGATCCAAATGATCCACGCCAGTATACATGTCACGCAGCTGGCGATGATATTCTTTATTGATTCCTTAGTTCGAAATCTAGGTATGTTCCTCTTGTTGCCAAAATAGTTATTATTAATTGACAAAATTCATCCTTACCCTGCGCTGTTTTTATCCTATGCATAATACCATAATCGTCGGATACCTTCTCAAGATATCGACGTGGCGCATGTCCGTTTCCGCACTATGTTGGATTTCGCACGAATACTCCTGCAACAGCATCGCCCATCTAGCCACTCGTAAACATCCACTCGTGGTCCTTCTTGTTCATCGTAGCTTAAAATGCCTTACAGTCCGTGATGATCTTGAAGTGCATTCCTAGTACATAAGTACGTAAGTAAGTTTCCTGATGCATTTTACGATGACCAATACTTCATAGCTTGTGTAGTTCAGTTCTTTGAACGCAGCAAACTGGTCGGCCCCAAACACGTACACACTGTTAGATAAGGGCTTGGTGTAAACAGCGTAGTCTCGTACGAACTTTCGAAAAAATCCGGTTGACCCCAATAACCTTTGTTTTACGTTGGTGGGTCTGGGAAAATTCTTTACTGCTTTAGTTTTTTGCCAATGGCTTGATATTCCCATCCTCCACAATGTGTGCAAGAAATTTGACTGATTTTTTCAGGAGCTCGCAATTCTCCCATTTGATTAATAAACCATGGTCTTCGGTCACTTTCAATACGATGCTAAGCTTCTCCAAATTCTCCTTCTCGTCTTTAGCAGCGATGATTAGGTGATCTACACACGGTCACAAAAGTAAGTATACGCCGTAAAAAATAACGAATCTTGACCGAAACATTAACTAGAAAGCGAAACTGCATAAACTTTAGGTAACATGTTATACATATTTATTTTGGTATTTTTGTGGTCTTTTCAAAAAACAAACAATAAATAAAATAGGACAAACAATAACAAAAATATTAAGAAACAAAGTTACTGTTAAAATTGCATGTTACAAAAGTAAATATACACTATTAAAAAAGAGAGATTTATCGCAAATTACTCAAATTTATTCCTAGTTGGATATCCTTAAGCAGTAATAACTGCCTTTATTCTCGTTCCCATGGAGGTAACAAGCTTTTGAGTTACTTCAAGACTTATTTTTTTCCCATTCGTCCTGTATAATACCCTTAAGCTCGAATTTGGTTCTAATGTCATGGTTTAGGATTTGACGATCGAGATGATCCCACAAATGCCCGACAATATTTAAATCCGGTGATTGAGGTGCTGTTTTGAGCTGTTTTCGCACATTGTACAGCAACCATTCCTTCACAACCAGGGAAGTGTGCTTTGGGTCATTGTCTTGTTGGAATATAAATGAACCCTTCAAGCTTAATTTCTGAAAGCTATGGTGGAGATTGTTTTTCAGTATACTGAGGTAATAGTATCGATTCATTGTCATTTCAATAAATACTAAAATGCCAACACCAGATGTCGCCATACACCCTCAAACCACTACTGATCCTTCACCATGCTTCACCGTACCAGCCATGTACTTTGGATCCTACTGCGTCTTTGGCTAAAAAATTTGGTTAAATTCGCCAAAAATCACTCAAAGGGCTTTCTGCAATAGCGTAATATTCTCGAACGGGAGTAAATTTCACATTCACGCTTCCAATGGACGCCATAAGATATGGCGAAAACCGAATACGCAGTTAACATGGCTGGTACGGTGAAGCATGGTGAAGGATTAGTAGTGGTCTTACTGACGACGGTCTTGCAAAAGTAGGGCTAAATGGGGATATTAGTTCTAAATTTAAGAATGGACCATCAAAAAGCCAGTCGTGGAGAATCTTACCGTTGTTGTTAATCTTACTATCACCCCATACTATGTGGCGTGCTTTAAAGTCACCACCAATTCTGGCGCTTTCAAATGTCTCAATAAGATCATATAGTCTTTTTAGTTCTCTACGTAATTGAATGCCGGCATTGGATGGAATATATATGCTCCCAGTTAGAATTTTACATGGTGCGCCTGAGGCGTTGTTAGAACATAGGGTTTCTAAGGCAACAGATAATATTTCACTTGGGAAATTGATTATGCTATATTTGTATTTTTTTTCTAGGATGATAGCAGTCCCCCTTCCAGAATCATTTCACACTATATTGTATCCATTAAATACTGGCTTATGTCTAGGATTTAGTCTAGTTTCCGATATGAAACATATTTGTGGTTTTTTCATGCTGAGTACGTTATTAAGTTCCAATCGTCTGTCATGGGAGATGATTGAGTTGAAGTTCGCAGATAATATTTTTATATTTGTAGAATTAATCATACTACAATAGAAGCAAGAAAGTCGAGATATGCGAACATTTTCTCTTATTTCTTTTGTAATTGTTGGTATTTAGGCCAAAATGTACGTATTTTTACTAAAAGTTCTTGAGGAGGAATCTTAAAGAGATTTTGTGATTTATTTAAGAAATTATTGAGATACCCAGATGAGGAACTCTTCGAATTTGAGATGATATTTTGTTTTTCTCTGGGCCTGGAGGAATTAAGGGAAGATTTGGCCATTTCAGCAAAGGATATGTTTGTATTTGTGATGTCGTGTACTGTCATTCTATTTTCTTGGTTGTAGCTCCTGGTTCTTTGAGCTAGAGAGTCTTTGTTATTTTTGTATTTTAGGTATGCAGGATTGCTGATATTACTAGCAGCGTGCCCTGGTTGGCCACAATTAACACACTTAAGTACAGGAAAAACGAAACGAAACAAATTTCAGAATCATGTGATTCTCCGCAAAGTACACGCCTGCTTATGTAGGCGCAACATTCCCCAGAATGACCAAATCTTTGGCAACGGAAACATCTTATAACAGATTTGCCACGTCTTTGTTCCCAGTAAATACGTTGAAAGAGTAAGTATTTAAAGGATCTTAAGTCTTTAACGGATTCACCCGGTTCTAGCTGTACAGTGAATATGTTCAGTTTAATATCCCTTTCCCTAGTTCTAGCCGTGGAAAATGGTGCAATTTTAGAAATTTTTACGTTTGGAGCAGCAGTAACTTGAACTTGTTTAACCTTCTCTATAGGCGTGTCCCCATCGAGACCCTTTACCAAAAGTGAAATGCGTTTGCTCTCTTTTGGAGAGAATGAGAATGCACCGAAGCCAGTTCCACGTATTTTTTCAATTATCATTTTATGAACATTTGAATTATTGAATTTTTTTGTAGCCTAAGTTTTTAAATGTATGCTTCAGATCAGAAACATTACACTCTAATGCAGCAAGCCCTAATACTTGACTAATTAAGTCAGAATTTGCACCAAAAATAAAAATCGGCGGGCAAAACGATACATTCTTCAAGACACACTGATTACTTTCATTTAATAATGTATTAAGAACAACGTTATGAGATTTGTTAGTAAGTCCACTGTCATTATTATTATTATAGTTTATTTATTGTGGCATAAAGTTTACAATTCTTTTAATAATATTTGTTTACAGAGATTTGGTCAAGCACCTTACTACTAAAATATTAATACAATTTGTTTAAAATAATATCACAGAATTAATTATAAATTTGAAGGAAAAGCCACTGTCATTATTGTCTACTATAAACGGAGATTCTGGAAGTGTTTGAAGATCCATTAAAGGAGCATATGAGTTGAAGAGTTGAGATGAGTTATCTTTTAAATTTTTATGTTTTTTCCCAGCAGGATTAGTTTGAAAATTACTTGCAGATCGTTTAAAATTCCTTATCACTGTGGTCCAGTCCGTTTGCTCAGGAGAGTCGTCGTTGATTTCGTCCATTGCTTCACATTGAATATGAGTGAAATCGGAATTTCTGCACAAATTAGAGTGAGAGCGTCAGCACGTGTTCCGTGAGGAAATTTTTTTGCACTAGCACGTGCTGCTTGAGAGAAGTTTATTAGATTTGCATTGCATCAGAGAGTGAGTCTTTACAATTGTTTCTGTAACGCGATTGAGTATGTGCACTTGGAGTGTTCTCCTTTTTTGGCGCGCTTTCACGCGAATTATCTGGGGAAATATTGCATGTAAGAGAACATGCATTATTTTGAGTTTCTTCACAAAATTTATATTCCAGCGTATGAGCTGGAATATTTGAATTTAACTTTGCACTATTAGCCACTTTCAAAAAAATAGAAAAATTAGTTTTCTGCGGTCAAAACCGCGTATAATGGGGTATTATGAAAAGAAGTAACGCACTGTAGACACGTCTTATCGCTACGATAGATCGATGAGAACTCTACTTCACATTTAAGGGAGGTCTTGCAGTAAATTGCAACACCTGTACCAACGGTGTTGGTAATTCTGTCGTTACGAAACGGGTTATAGTTATTTAAAATATACTGTTTTTTCGGAGGGTTTTTTGATACACTACTGGAGCACTCAGACTCAAAACTGGTCCATTGTACTACTAGGTAGCAACCTACTCCAGTGCCGTTAATTTTAACCCAACGGCAAATGTTGACTGGACCAGATTCGATTTCACTGGGATTTGAACCTGGGACGCCTCTAACTTGGGGCAAGCACTTAACTAACTGCGCCATCCAGTCGTCTAAAATATACATATTATCTTCAAAACTCGGTTTAAATCATGTCTCATTAACGCACACTACATTACAAATAATTAATACTATACATTTTTCTTCTGTTGAGAGTGCGCGCGTTAATGTGACACACCTTAAAACTATGCTGAAGAATCATCATAGGCACACAAACGTCAATAACGTTTCTCCAATCGTGCTCAAGTTTCAAATTGCACAAGAGGGGAACTTTGTGCTACATGCACTATTAATTATTAATTTTTTCTTCTCCCTTTTTCATCACTCTATATAATTATTATGTGGGCGCCGTGGCGTGGTGGGTAGGTGCGTCGACTCCTACGCTCGAGGTCGTCGGTTCGAAACTCGAAAAAAAAACCAACCATTTCTTCACGGCTCCACCTCTTTCGATTCACTGACAATGCTCAAAGAGTATAACTGCTTCTCAATCTCGCCGTTCGGAGTCGGGATTAAACTGTGGGTCTCCTCCACTCGAGAGAGAACAATAGCAAGCACAACACGAGTGGTTGTTGAGAAGCTAGGCCCAGGTCCACCTCGGACTGTAGCGTCGCCATTATTATTATAATTATTATCGTCGAAGTCAATACGTATCGGGCTTTTGGTTCGATGTCTCACCTAGGATCATTAAATCCGAAGATCGCGACGACAAGGCAACCAGAGAGGAAGGCGAAGTATTGTAATTTTTACACACCTGCTCCTGGTACCGTCGATTTATTGAAAACATTACTAACATTTCAAAACGTTTGAGCAATCTGACCAAGAAAGCTGCTGTCTGGAAGTGGGATATGGAAGAGAAAACAGTGTTTGAAGCCTTGAAAACTTTACTGATATCTGCACCTATTCTACAACAAGCAAGAGATGATCAACCGATCACGCTCAAAACAAATGCCAGCAATTACGCTCTTGGTTCTGTTATCCATAGAATACGCTTGACTATGGCAACTAGTTGACTATGGCTTCAACACACCCTGATCCATGTTTCTCACCCAGAAACCCAGAAGAAACAGAGATTTGAAGACTCAACTCGTAATCCTAGTAGGTAAAAACCATACTACTTTGGTTAGTAATCTACCCGCGATACGATTTGCGATGAATACAGCTATATGTCAAAGCACATGATACACAGCTTCTTACCTTATGTTTGGACGGGAAGCCAGAACGATCGACGACATTATCTATGACCTATTATTATTATTATGGTTGAAGGTATATTGCACCGCGACCTTCAGGATCTATTGTGCCCCCTTTCAATACCTTAGCATAATTACGACTTCCCTTTAAATACAGTTCTTTTCAGATTTGTATTGAGGGTAATGGACTCCTATTTATTTATTTGTTTAATCTACAAATTACTACGTACTAACAGATTTTTGTAAGAATGGAATAAGATCTTATGTTAAAAGAAACATATTAATAGGTAAAACTAGCTTAATAATGTACTTTTAAAATGCGGTCTACTTTCAGCGAGGTCCACATATTGCGACAGTTCATTGAAAACACGAATTATCCTCGTTAATGGTTCGTTTCTCCCGTAGTCTGTTTAATGAAAGTTTTCGAATAAAAGATATCGAATTCTTAGTAATCTAGCAGGCAAATAGAGTTGAATCGTTGAGAGAAGACGAGGACACTAGAAATGATTGCAAAGTATATCTCTGACAAACATTACATCATACATAGTGCGTCTAGAGTATAGAGATTTAAGACCAAGCAATTGCCATCTAGCCTTATAGTTAGGCCGAAAATCCCAAAGCATTTTTAAAAAAATATACCTGGTAAATCGCTTTTGAACATTTGCAATAGTATCGGAAAATGTTATAAAAGCGGGATTCCAAATTTTAACAGCGTATTCGAGAAAGGGTCTAACAAGGGAAGAGTACAATGAAAGTAAAGTGAATGGGTCAGTGAACACTTTACTTTTACGTTTGATGAATCCGACAGCTGAGTTGGCTTTGGATAAAATATAAATATGTTATATGGGCGTGAAATGAAAATGAGGAATTAAGCATAACACCAAAATCTTTGACAATTTGGTACTTGAGAGAGGTGAGTGTCCAATTTTATAATTAAATAGGATGGGAGAAGCTAATTTTGTAAATGAAATTGAGTGACATTTTTTTAATTTAGAGTAAGTTCATTATCATTGCACCATTCGAAGATGTTGTTTAATTCAGACTGTAGCAAACGACAGTCATTAACGTTTTCAATGCTTTCGAATAACTTCATGTCATCAGCGTACAGCAAACACCTACTGTGCTTAACCGAGAGTATAATATCTTTGATGAACATAATGAATCATAAAGGACCCAAATGACTACCTTGCGGTACTTCCGAGCTGCATTGAATTGACATGGATAAGGAATTTCCAATTTTAACCCGTTGAGTTCGACAGAAGAAAAAATGTTATCCAACGAAGCAATTGGGAGAGAAATCCAAAGAGTCTAACCTTATTGATCAACAGCGTGTGATTCTTCTTCTTCTTAGGATGCTACAGTCCGAGGTGGACCTGGGCCTCACTCAACATGCCTCTCCAGCCAGCACGATCTTTCGCCAGCTTTCTCCAGTTTCGCACACCAAACCGGCCGAGGTCCCCCTCGACTTGTGTGCGCCACCTTGTACGTGGACGTCCTCTGTTGCGTTGTCCCACAGGCTCAGAGTCGAAAACTCTTCGGGCCGGAGCTAAGTTATCCATACGCTCTGCATGGCCTAGCCATCTTAGGCGTTGGATCTGTAGACGCCTGGCTAGACTCATGTCGCTGTACAGCCCATACAGTTCGTGGTTGAATCTTCTCCTCCAAATGCCATCAACGCAAACAGGACCAGAGATCGCGCGCAGAACTTTTCTCTCGAAAAGACCAAGACACTATTCATCCGCTTGGGATATTGTCCATGCCTCTGCGCCGTACAGCAGGACTGGGATGATCAAGGTCTTATACAAAGTCAACTTGGTCTTCCGAGAGAGGGCTCTACTACTCAATTGCCTTTTGAGCCCATAAAAACAGCGGTTGGCAAGAGTTATTCTGCGTTTGATCTCGGTACTGATGTTGTTTGTACTGTTAAACGCGGAGCCAAGGTAGACGAAGTCCTTTAATACCTCAAAGTTATAGCTGCCTATGTCGACGTTCTGGCTGAGTCGTCGATGTTGTGCGTCCTTTCTCGATGACAGCATATACTTGGTTTTACCCTCGTTTACCGCCAGACCCATTTTAGCCGCTTCCGTTTCAATGCCAGCAAACGCTGTTGAAATTATATAAGCAAAGTGGCAAGACTGATTTACTAACATATGTATGTACATTGCTTTTTCGTTAAATTATTAAAATTCTTCTGTTTCCATTTTCACTTCGCCTTCAGTCCCAAGTACGAAAGCAACGTGTATTTGTACAGGAATATATTAATAAAAGAATTCCACAAAAATATTAATCTTATTTTATTTTTGGCCCAATAGGTTATGGGCCCAGGCCAGAATAATTGAAAAATGTAGATATATATTTATTACTGCGAACATGGCGGGCAGTGCAGTAAGAATCGAGCCATTAAACTCGGAAAACTACGACACGTGGAAGTTACAAATGCGGGCGATTCTGATCAAGAATGATTTGTGGGGATACATCGATGGAAGTAGGAGGAGGAAGGAGGAGCAAATATAATAACATGGAAGCATTACGATGCGAAAGCATGCGCGGACATAACACTAGCAATGAGTCCATCGGAGCTTGGGCTTATAAAGGATGGACAAACATCGAAGCAAATTTGGGAAATGCTAAAAGGCACCTACCAGTCGAAAGGACCAGCAAGAAAAGCCGCTCTACTAAAGAAGGTGGCACTTTCAAGAATGAAGGAAGGTGAAAAAGTTCGTGATCACTTAAACGAATTTTTCGAATCAGTTAATAGACTAAAGGAAATCGGTGTTGTTGTTGGTGATGAGCTTCTGGCGATTCTTCTTTTATATAGTTTACCAGACTCATTTGAAACATTTCGATGTGCTCTGGAAACAAGAGACGAACTCCCATCTCCAGATGTTCTTCGCGTGAAAATTCTCGAAGAATACGAGTCTCGAATTGCAAAGGAGGGAAGAAGAGATCATGAAACAATGTATACAAAAAGTTTTAACGAAAGAAAACAAGCAGAAAAGAAAGACACTAGTTTCGGTAAGAAATTTCAAAAGAATTTTGTATCTTCAAAAGAGAGAAAAGGACGACAAGTTTCTTGCTACCGATGTGGAAAGGTCGGACATTTCGCTCGAAATTGCTTCTCAAAGTCGACAGCGAAAGAAATACAGTGTGCGAAAAAAGCAGAAGATGATAAATTGTCAGAAGAGTTAGCTTGGAGTGTTGCAGATACTACTCTATTCACCAAAGAAAAGGAAAACAATAATGTCTGGTGCCTGGATAGTGGTTGTACTGCTCATATGACATGGGAAAGGAAAAACATTAAAGATTTGACATTTATGAATAAACGATTGAATTTAGCTAACAATAATAAAACTACAATTACAGGTACAGGAAATGTTTCTCTTCTGGTGGATGAAAAAAGAAAAATTAATCTTTCAAATGTTCTATTTGTATCTGATTTGAGAACGAATTTGCTATCTGTATCAAAATTTACGGACGAAGGATGGAAAGTGAATTTTAATAAAAATGAGGCAGTTGTGACGGATAAAAACGATGAAATTATGTTACGAGCAAAGAGGGAAGGAAATTTATATTATGTCATGCAAAACCCCGATTCCGCGAACACCGTCGTCGACAACAGAGATACACAAATGGACATTTGGCACCGGAGATTAGGTCATTTGAATGAGCGCGATCTGAAAATAATGGTAAAAAGGCATATGGTGCTAGGTGTGAATAGCAATTCAAAATTATCAAGATGTGAAACTTGTCTCAGTGAAAAACAAGTGCGTTCAAGTTTTCCGCAAGCAAGGAAAGAAAGGGCTAAAGATCTTTTAGAAGTAATCCATAGCGATGTGTGTGGTCCTATGAAAAATGCTTCTCATTCGGGAGCAAGATACTTCCTGACATTCATTGACGAAAAGTCTCGTTGGTGTGAAATTTATTTCCTAAAACAGAAATCAGAAGTATTAGCAGCATTTTGTAAATACAAATCTTTCGTAGAAAACTTTACAGGAAAGAGGATAAAATTCTTACAGACAGATAATGGGGGTGAGTTCTGCAGTCATGAATTTAACAATTATCTTTCGCAGAACGGAATTAAGAGACGACTCACCGCACCGTATACGCCTCAGCAAAATGGTTTGGCAGAGAGAAAAAATAGAACGTTAATTGAAATGGCAAGGTGCATGATGAAGTTTGCAGGTGCGACTCCAATATTTTAGGCAGAGGCCATTCTCACCGCGTGTTATATTCGCAATAGGTGCTCTACAATATCACTGGGGGGTGATACTCCATATAAGATTTGGACAGGTAAAACACCCTTTGTTACTCATATGCAAATTTTCGGAACAAAAGCTTATGTTTTGCGAAAGGGTCAACTGAGAGAAAAATTTGATTCAACGTCAGAGAAGTGTATATTCTTAGGATACTCAGCAGAAGCAAAAGCGTATAGATTGTGGTCTCCAAGCTCGAGAAAAATAATCATCAGTAGAGATGTTAAGTTCTTAAATGAAACAGGTTTCTGTGAACAGAAGAATATTGATAATTTTACAAAGGATATGTATATTGACGTTGAATTGAAACAAAGTGTCGCGGAGCATAAGGATCTGAAAAATTCCTTGAAAGAACAACCATTAACAGACAATCAGAAAACTATTAATTGCGACAAGGATAATATAAATGAAACAAATTCAGACCAGCGTAAAATCTATCATACTCGTGCTTTTACAAGGAAAGCAGCCAACGAAAGGTCGGGTAATGATACTAACAACACTGGCGAAATAGAACATTTAATTTTTGACGGCGATTATGACACGGCGAATTTAATTAGTGTTGATGATCCTGTAACGATTCAAGAAGCGATGGGAGCATCTGACGCTGTGTTTTGGAAGACTGCAATAGAGGAAGAATTATTGGCTCAAATACGAAACGAAACGTGGAATATCGTCGAACGTCCTAAAAGTCGGAAGGTGATTGGCTGTAGATTTGTTTTTCGCACAAAGGACAATAATGTAAAAAAGGTAAGACTAGTGGCAAGGGGATGTTCCCAGCGTTCTGTAGAGGACTACAATCAAACATTCTCACCTGTTGTGCGTTCTACATCCATACGTTTACTGTCAGCTTTAGCGGTTGAATGTAATTTAGAAATACACCATATGGACGTAGTGACGGCATATCTTAATGGAGAATTAGAGGAGGATGTGTACATGAATATTCCGGAACATCTGATACATTTTTTAAGACAAATTAAGTCTGGAAATCTCGTAACAGATAAACTGACAACCGACGACAAGCAGAGAATACAATCCATTTCTAGAAGATGGTTAAATGATTTTGAGTCGTGTGCTGATCCGGTATGTTTGTTGAGAAAAGCTCTTAATGGACTCAAACAGTCTGGATTAAGGTGGCATCTAAAATTAACCAAACGCCTAAAGGAACTTGGATTAGAACCCTCAAAACAAGATCCTTGTTTATTTTTTGCACGTAATAAGGATGACTTACTATTAGTAACAGTCTACGTCGATGATCTACTAATAGCATCAAACAATATAAAATGGTTAAAAGAAATTAAAGAGGCGCTTGCAAAAACCTTTAAAATGAAAGATCTCGAAAAAGTTAGAAAATGTCTTGGAATAGACTTTCATCAAGATCTTAATTGTAATAACATCAAATTATCACAAAGAAGCTATGCGGAGTCTATATTAAAACGGTTTGGAATGGCAGACTGTAAGCCAGTGAACACGCCAATGGATTTAAGTCACAAATTAAGAAAACCCGATTGTATTAACTATGCAGAAATGAACAAATTTCCTTATCAACATTTAATCGGTGCTCTGATGTACTTGGCGGTAACTACAAGACCTGATATAGCCTTTGCAGTTAGTTTTATGAGTCAATTCAATTCCAATTACAACGAGGAACATTGGAAGGCCTTGAAGAGGATTTTGAGATATATAAAAGGTATTCTTGATTATGGCCTTTTCTATTCACATACATGTCTACAATTGTATGGAGTAGTTGACGCTGATTGGGGTCAGAACCTCTTGGACCGAAGATCATATTCTGGACATGCTTTTATTCTTGCTGGGGGAGCAATTTCTTGGGAAGCGCGAAGGCAACGCACAGTGGCACTATCTAGTACTGAGGCCGAATATATGGCGCTGACTGGAGCTACAAAAGAGGCACTTTATTTACAAGGAATCTTAAATGAAATCGATGTCCCCATCAATTGCATCAAATTATATAACGATAACCAGGGTGCATTAAAGTTGGTACAGAATACCGGGCATAGTTGAAAGACAAAGCGTATAGATATAAGACACTTTTTCATACGCGACTGTTACCAAAATGGACAAATTGATATTGCATACATGCCAACCGAGAGTATGCCAGCAGATATACTGACAAAAGGTCTTAACAGTTCAAAGCATTTTAATTGTGTAACGCGTTTGGGTCTGAAGAAGATATATTATTTTAGTTTTTAGCTTATAGTCTTGCAACTTTGAGAGGGGTGTGTTGAAATTATATAAGCAAAGTGGCAAGACTGATTTAGTAACATATGTATGTACATTGCTTTTTCGTTAAGTTATTAAAATTCTTCTGTTTCCTTTTTCACTTCGCCTTCAGGCCCAAGCACGAAAGCAACGTGTATTTGTACAGGAATATATTAATAAAAGAATTCCACAAAAATATTAATCTTATTTTATTTTTGGCCCAACAAACGCATCATTGACGGCTCGCTGTGTTCGCCCAATCACGTCAATGTCATCCGCGTAGGCTAGCAGTTGAACGGACTTTTGGAAGATTGTGCCTCTTGTGTTGACCAGTGAGTTTTCCACGATCTTCTCAAGAACGAGGTTAACGAGATCACATGACAGCGCGTCGCCTTGTCTAAAACCTTTTTTGACATTGAAGGTCTCGGTGGGTTCGTTACCGACCTTGATGGAGCAGCGAGAGATCTCCATCCTCATCCTGCTCAGTCTGACGAGTTTGGCAGGAATGTCAAAACTAGACATGGCGCTGTATAGCTCGTCTCTATACACGCTGTCATATGCGGCCTTCGACTAATAGGTGGTGTGTGTCGATCTGCGTTTCCTGGGTCTTCTCCAGGATCTGCCGCAGTGTGAAGATTTGATCGATGGTGGACTTCCAGGGCCTGAAACCACACTGATAAGGACCTATCAGTTTGTTCACGAATGGTTTCAGGCGTTCACACAAAACGGCAGAGAAGATCTTGTAGGCGATGTTAAGGAGACTTATCCCTCGATAGTTGGCGCAGTCAAAAGGGTCTACTCTCTTGTGGATCGGGCAAACGATACTGAGATTCCACTCATCGGGCATGCTTTCCTCCGACCATATCTTACAGATGAGCTTTTGCATGCGCCCTACCAAATCACCTCCAGCTGTCTTAAATATTTCAGCGGGCAGACTATCTGCACCAGCAGCTTTATTAGACTTCCGTCTTGATATCGCTATCTTGACTTCGTCTAGTTCGGGGGGACGGTATTCTCTTCTATCATCGTCCGTTGTGTTGAGTGGAACACTCTGCCTGACAGCGGTATTTATGTCCTCATCGCCGACAGTGTTTGATTAACCGAATCAAAATATTTACTTTACTAAAATCAGAATAAATTGCATTAACCTGAGTTTTCTTTTCCATCTCATTGATCACGAAAGAGGAATAAAGTGAAAGGTTGGTAGTAGTACATCGACCAGATATAAAACCATGCTGTTCCTCAGATATGTGTTCTTTGATTAAGAACTGAATTTCATTCTTTACAATACTTTCGAACAGTTTTGGAATTGCCGAAAGCTTACAGATCCCCCTATAGTTTTCTACATCATTCTTCGAACCTGATTTATGAATGGGAACTAAGAACGGTTCTTTCCATTCGTCTAAAAAGACACCGTCTGATAAGGAGCGATTGAAAATAAGAACTAGGGGACTGCACAGCGAATCAGCACAGTATTTAAGAATATTTGATGGAATTCCATCTACTCCTGGACTAAAATTCGGCTTTAAATTTTGAAGTGCTAGGAAGACTTCATCGGAACTCACGGTTAAGGACCCAATATCCACCGAGCTAGAAAAGCTATCTTGTATGCTACTATTCGGATTAGAACTTGAAAAAGTAGATTGGAAAAAGGTTGCGAACAATTCAAGAGTAGAGTCGATGTTATCCGATTCATCATTATTGAAGTGCATTCGGTTAGGGATTCCCACAGATTTTCTTTTCCACTTAAAAAAATGCCCAAAGAATTTTTCTGTCAGCTTTAATGTTTTTCTCAACTGTGAGTGTATAATTTTTATACAAAAATTTGTTAAGAAAAAATAAATCTTTACTCAATTTCTTAAAGATTTCGTAGTCGGAAGGATTCTTAGAAATTTTGAGCCTTTTGAAGGCTATATTTTTCAAATTTTTAAAAGCTGATAACCGTTTATTTTACCACAGGGGTTTACCTGAAGTACGGCCCATCGATATTGGGACGAAACTAGAGAAACCTTTTCTAAGAATTTCAATGAAACGACAATACATGGATGTTAAGTTTAAGTTATAAAATTCATTAAGACAAGTTACACTATTAAGCATGTTATTGGTTAGATTAAAATCTCCTAGGATATATAAATAATCTAAATCGTTACAAATATTGCTAATGTAATCAATGTTTAGAGAATATTTCTCAAAAATTTCTGGCATACTTTTAGGAGGTATGTAGCCAGACAATAAAAACAAGTGATTTTTAAAAATAGGATCTAAGGTAATTTATATACATATTTGTTCTGCGTTAGTGACTGATAAAGAAATAAATTTAGAAGGAAAATATGAACGGACTGCGATAATTATACCGCCACCACGATCCTCCGCTTTTTTACATCGATCAATCCTGAATACATTGTAGAGTTTTGAATCGAAGATCTCGCTAGATGAAATGTCGGGGTATAACCACGATTCAACAATTATTATGACATCATAGAACTTGTGAGAAGTATAGTTGAAAAGATTTGTTGTCTTTGTTCGAGTGCCGCTGGCATTATGGTAATAAATGTTTAAAGGTAGAAGAGGTAAAGATGAGGCACATTTCAAATTACGACTTTCGGTCCCCAAGTGCTCGTTTTTGGCCTTGAGACATGATCAACATTTATAATTAGCACCCCTAATGGCCAGATGGAAGAGTTAAGAGCCTTATCGTATGAGTAGGCCGGAATTCCGAATTTGAAGTTTATAAAATGAAGCGATAGAAGATCGACATCTTTCTTAATTAGCCTTTTACAGCGAAGCATATTTTTAGAAAGATTCAGCTTCTGTGCTGTATAAGAAATTATTTCATATTCAGTCACAGTTGTAGTTAAGCGAGAGAGATGGAGAAACTTCATTTTCGGAACAGCTGAGAGTGAAGCGCCTTCAGTTTAATTGTCGGCATTTCCATACAGTCGTTGACTTATTTTTTTGCCCTTTTCTTTACATGCATCCATGGATTTTCGTCTGTTTGCGCAAAGTGGATGGCACTGTTGTGTTGGAGTGTGGTGCGGTTGGTAGAAGAAGCGGTTTGTGGGTTGATAGATGACGATTTCTCAACTGGAGTTTTTAATATAGGAGCCTTAGTTTTCACTTTTTTTGCACTCACACTGTTTGATGGAATGTTAAAAAGTTGAATAATATATTTTATGTTCGCGATTTAATTTTTAATTGAACGATAGTAGAGAGTACCGATCCACTGACATCGACGCAACTATTAAATCGCCATTGCAGATTTCGATCCGCTTGCAATGCTTTGATTGGAGATTCAAATCGATTTCTTATGAAATTTTTGATCACAAAGGCCTTCACAGATTAGGAATATTTCACGAAGTAGTCTAAATTTGTAGATTGAGCACTTATCAGTCTTTTTTTTTATAGTTTTCCAGGGAAATTAAAGAAACTAAAATTTTAAGCGAAAGAAAAACGCGTCTACACTGTCTCTATGTCTACACTGCTATACTATTGCGCATAGGTTACGAAATCTGTTCTAGAGTATTCTCTCTAAGCCAGTTTCCTTCAGGAATCTGAGAATGAGAGATAGTTCTAATGATTGGATTTCCTCTTCTGATACTAGGTGCTTGCCCAGATATCTTTTGCATTTGTGTGCTAGTGCCTCACCCAGTAAATGAGCCTGTTAGGAAACGGAGGTTGTTCTTGGTCATTTTGATGCATGCCTCGAATATCTTCCGGTTATATTGCCCTAGGAGTTTCTTGGCCTGCTTTTTTCCCCGAGCGTTATTCCAGGTTTCTATCCAGTTCCTTCTTTCTGGTTCCCTGAATTCTTCTCTGAGGAGATGGTCTCCTACAGCGCAGAATGGTTCAGGGCCTATGAAGGCTTCTGATGCTCCTTTCCTTGCCAGGGAGTCGGTCATTTCATTGCCTTCTATCCCCGTATGGCCAGGTATCCAGCAGAGTTTTACTCGGTTTCTCCAACTCAACTCTTTGAGATTTTGCAAGCATTCCCATACAAGTTTGGATTTGATCATGTTGGAGTCTAGTGCCATAATAGCAGCTCGACTGTCCGATATTATTGCTATGTCGCAGTTGGTATAACTTCTTTGAAGATTAATCTGAATGCATCTGTCTATGGCATAAATTTCCGCTTAAAAGATGCTGGTACATTTGCCCATGGATTCGAAGTATTTTGTCCTGGGTCCAAAAACTCCTGCTCCAGTTCCTTCCTCAGTTCTTGATCCATCTGTATACCATTTTACCGTGTTGCTACTCAGTCTGTGTTCCAGGCTTTTCGACTAGCGCATCGAATTGTCTCGATGTAATGTACCTGTCTTTACCTACCCCTTCTATTGCCATTCTCATGATTGTTTTGTCTGCACATTCTGCAACCACTAGATGCAAAGGACTGACTCCTTTAGCACCTTCATGGACGCAGTTGGGCAAGTTCTCATGGCTCCTGTAATATAGAGGCATGCCAACCTTTGAACTTTACTGAGTGTCTCCCTCGCGCTGGTTAGATTGGTTCTGTTGGTCCATGCTATTGCACCATAGGTTATTGTAGGTCGAACAATAGAGATGTACATCTATCTTAGAATACTTGGACTGCATCCCCAGGATTTGCCTGCCAAGCCTCGACAAATCATCAGAGCACGCGTCGCTTTCCTGGTTATCTCTTCTGTGTGTTTCCTCCAGGTGAGTTTGCTGTCCAAGATTACTCCCAGATATTTAACTTTTTCTACCGGAGTCAGTGTTGTACCCGATAGACTTATTGGTTTTAGTCGTTCCAGTTTCCGTTTTCTTGTGAGAGGTACTATGGTGGTTTTTCCGCACCATTCCTCAGTTAAATTTAGTCCCTATTTGATAATATGGCATAGGGTGTCCTCCATTGACATCTGATGCCATGGTTTGTCAGTATCTTTAGAAGCCCGTCTACAACTAGGTTCCACATGAGAGGGGATAGAACTCCTCCTTGTGGGCATCCTCTTGTTGTATAGACTTTTATTATGCCTCTTCCTGCGTGAGACTCCGCTAATCTGGTGCTATTTGGATACTGAGTGGTTTAGTTCCTTTTTGTCCAGAGCTCGAACAATTGCATCGTGAGATGTGTTGTCAAATGCTACCTTCAATATCCAAGAAAGCACATATAATTATTTCTTTCGCATCAAGGGCGTTTTCTATGGCTACTGTCAGTTGGTAGAGTGCAGTTTCTGTGGATCTGCCTGCCCTGTAAGTATGCTGACAGTAATGAAGAGGGGATGTCTGTAGCACTTCCTCCCTTATGTAGTTATCCATAACCTTTTCAATTTTTTTGAGAAGAAACGATGTTAGGCTGTTCGGTCTGCAGGACTTTGGTAGACTTGGGCCTTTATTCCCCATTTTCGGAATGAACTCTACCTTTGCCCATCTCCACTGGTTCGGTATATATCCCAGTGCTAGACTACTTCTTAATATCATTAATAGAAATGGTATTAGTTTGCCTTGCCCTTTTTGAAGTAAGACTGGCGTGATTCCTTCCACACCTGGAGAAGATCTCCCTTGCGACTCTCCAGTCTTTATCCCTTGGTATTGGTAGATTGTTTTCACACCTTTCAGTGTGTTGACGACTGCCCGGAAAGTGGGTCTCCAATAGAAGTCTTGCCCTCTGTTCTTCACTGTCGGTGTATCTGCCGTCAGGTTTTCTTAGAGACATCTGTATCTCCCCCGTTTTTGTTGGCGCTTTGTGGAGCCTGGCCGCAGCAAGGGTACGGGTAATTGTCTCGCAGAATTTCCTAAAGCTTTCTCTTTTTGAGCTTCTTATTTCTTTGTTGTAGGCGGTGGGTGCCTGTTTGTGGCTTTGCCAGTCTCCTGTACGCTTTGCTGCTTCGTACAGTTTGCGTACCTTGGACCGGAGGCTGAATAGCTTATTGCTCCACCATGGCACTCTCTTCCCCTTGAAGTTTGTTAGAGACTGGAAAGATAGCCTATGTCTACCTATGGTGATATATAACACCTTCTGCCTAGCTCTCGTAACAAAAGTGGGAATATTACCGACATTGAAAATGATGATTGGCGAACTTAAAATAAATTGAAGAAGGTACTCACCTCTGTCGTTTGTGTTGGTGCTCCTCCAAATGGTATTGTGAGCATTAGCATCACACCGGATTAAGAGCGGTGGTTGGAGTTTGTTGCAGTGCTCCACCAGTATTGGTGCTGCCGGCTGTTCTCCAGCACAGTACGCCGATGCCAGGACGACAGTCTGCTGCTCACCTCCTTCCATGAACAGTGTGTTCCTAATAGGCACAAAATTCCTCGTGGCATATTCTGCGAGAAGAACATAATTAATATCATTCTTAATAAGAATGCAGGCTCTTGGGTTGGGTACTCTGGCGTCCCAAAATACCTTTGCATTCCTGCATGTCAGTCTTTTGACTGTTCCTATCAGGATGTATGGCTCCTGAATAAGAACGCAGCCCAGGTCCTCGATTGTGAACATTTGAACGATTGGGCTACCTTAAATTTGAGTGGAGGGAGCATTGAGCTATTGTTCGTTGGGCCTCACTCTCCTCCTGGAGGAGTATGCTCTCATCCCTCCCAATTACTGTATTATAATGTTCCACCTCAGAGAACTATTCCTCCGAAAGAGACATGAAATCCTCTCCTCCTGGAGGAGTATGCTCTCATCCGTCCCAATTACTGTATTATAATGTTCCACCTCAGAGAACGATTCCTCCGAAAGAGACATGAAATCCTCTTTTCTCTCTCCTTCAGTTTCATGCTCAGCAGGAGAAGTGAGTGTCGAATGACTATTGGTCTGCTCCGAGGCCCAGCACCTGCCCGGTTTGCCCCCTTTCCTCGTCGCCTTGGTCGTGGAGGATTGAGGGATCACGGAGTTCTGAACTTGGTTCACCTCCATATCCCTTTTATCCTCAGTTGGAGGTCGGGAAGCTAGAGCTATGCTCCCGCTTTCCTTTTCGGCAGTCTGTAAGCTACGACCTATCGGTTGCTTTGGCATTTTTGCAACTTTCCGGCTGGTGCTAGGTTGCACCGACCTTTCGCTACTACCGCAGCAAACCTTAAGTTTCGCTGTCTTTCGAATTTTGTTGAGCTCAACACGAATTGCCACCCTTCTGATTGTAGCATCTCTGTCCAGAGCTATTGCTTTGCATCGGTTTCAGACAGAATCACCCCTTCAGCATCCTTGCAGGTCGGCTTAAGCCCCCGCACCACGCCACGTGTCTATCACGCGCGGAGGATCTATGACCTAAGGCCTATACAATAAGATATTAACTTTACACCTCAAATTATTCTGAGGTTGCAACAATTTACGCAAACAATGACGGAGAAAATTCATAACAAGCTGTGTTGATAATATGCGTAGACATTAACCCAACTAAATAGACGATAAAGTTTTAATCACAACTCACGCCCTCAGTTACGCCTCTAACTGTATTTCTGCAAAGTTTGTGGCCCGATGAGACGGCCCATATGTAATCATTAAGCAACTTGGTGCCTCAACACATCAAAGCGCATCCAAAGATGACCTCAATTTTCCATTAGGAAGATACCATGTTTCCTCAATAACGAAATATAGATCATCTCTAACATCAACTACCGATTAACCAGTTCGACCCTTACGAAGAAGAGGGCGCCCGAAGAAGACACCACTAACAGCAAATCCTGTTGCATCATCCAGACGATCTCAGCGCCAGAGGGGGAGACTTTAACACGGCAAATAATTCAAGAAGACTTTTTAAAAGAAACAAAAAACAACTTTGTATTATATGGTGCACATAAACCTATTTTTTTACAATAATTTCTTATATGCAAATTTTTTTAAATGTTATAATGAAAAGTAAATTGGAAACACTGAGAAACATAAAAGCTTTTCGCGGTTTCGTTTTCTTTTTATTCGCTTTACTGCTTGTTCAGCGTTTGCTGCGGTCCTTGGATAGTATAAATCGCGGCCAAGAGCAAAGCAAAGCGACGTTCCACTCTGGTGTGTCAAAAAAAACTTCAGATACGACGAATCTGGAACAGAGGGCCTCCATTCCTCCTACCCCTTTCTTACAAACAAATTTTGTAAAAAAAAAAGTAGAAGATATGTGTCTAAGACGAAGGGCATAATTCAAATTAGATAAGTTTAGCATAGAGCACCCGGCCAGGGTCAGCAAGTTAGGATAGTACACAAATATGTTCGTCTCTAACAGAAAAATACATTTTGTCACCGATTATGTCTAATATCCGCCAGTGACTTGATTATTTTCCTTCCCCTGTCTACTTAATAATAATAAAAATAATGGCGGCGTTACAATTCGAGGTGGACCTGGGCCCAGCTTCTCAGCAACCACTCGTGTTCTGCGTGCTACTGTTTTCTGACGAGTGGAAGGGACCTACAGTTTATTGCCGACCCCGAACGGCTATTTTGAGACAGTTATACTCTTTGAGCATTGTCAGTGACTTGAAAAGTGAAAAAATGTTAGGTGTTTTTTCGAGATCCGAACCTTAGACCTCGAGCGTAGGAGTTGACGGACCTACCCATTACGCCACCTTGTCTAATTATATACTTACTTAAATATTTATTTATTTATGTTTTATTATACATTTCTGGTTTAATATTCAGTATTAATAACTCATTTATATATATTTTTATTCAATTAGTTATTTAAATTAAAAACTTATTGTTCATTAACTTTTTCGATTGTTAGTATATTT
Organism: Myathropa florea; assembly: GCA_930367185.1. Taxonomy (NCBI): domain Eukaryota; kingdom Metazoa; phylum Arthropoda; class Insecta; order Diptera; family Syrphidae; genus Myathropa; species Myathropa florea. Next base: position 58,397,529 of record OV884004.1, on the reverse strand, counting down.
TATTTAGATATTTTTATGTTTTGATAATTTTCATCTGTATTTATTTTTTAATTACTTTTTTGAATAAATCAAGGAAATCAAGGTTCGTCTCTTAGCCTACAGGCAACAGATAGGATAAGTTATTTGTATTTTTTGTAATACATTTTTCTTTCAACATAATTTGTGATTCTTTATTTTGTAACTAATATTTCAGTCGTCAGATACACAGTAGGACCTTTTAAAACCAAACTTCAATATTCATTGATCTGTAGAGAGCGGGTGGAGGTGGACGCAAAAATGAAACACTTGTTTGACAGGCGGTGTTATCTTTATTTCGCAACGAAGAGAAGAGCTGAAACTGCATTCTGCTCGTATTTATATCAAAACGAGATTCGGGTCAACAACCTGATCAGATGGTCCGAATATTATTAGTTTTGCTAACAGATGTCGTTGACTGAATAGTCAAAAGCTTTAGTTCTGCACAGGGTGCTTTTTTTTACATTTCTTTGGATTTAATATGCTCTTTTTACTTTCGCCTACAATTCGGCCATCCTGATTAAGTAATCGTCCCGACTACATAACGCACTTTCGAATAATATAAATACTAATACAACATAGGTATGATTATATGATAATAGATATAACAGATTAGAATATGAGTACAAAATAACAAAAATTCAGTTCTTAAAAAAAGCTATACAAATTCAATTCGATTCAATTCAATTCAAATCAATTCAATTCAAAAAAATATAAATATATAGGCAATACTAAAATTGATATTATGGTACTTCAATGAAAATAGGTTTGGATAACGCGGTATAAAAATGTACATGTGAACATCAATTTTCCGTCTGAGAATCTAGCTTGTCCAAGTGGTCTCCAGCTGCCTCTTCACCGTCGTCTGAACATCTCTGCTGAACTTCATAAGGCCTCATGTTATCTGGAGAAAAGATACTATTGTACGGCAATCGCGATACTTGCAGGCCTTTGATATCCATAATCAAGTACCGATCATTGGGTAAGACTTTCTTGACCTCATGAGGACCTCGATACTTGGCAAGAAGTTTTTGATTCACACCTGGGGCAGCGGCTGTGTTTCGAATCATCACATACTGACCTGCTTTATATACTTTTGGAATTTTATGTTTGTTGTCAAAATATATCTTGTTAAGTGCTTGGGTTTTTTTCAGTTTTTTGTTGAGCTTGGGCCCTAATACTTTTAAGGTTAGCTTGTTTTGACGTAATCCTACTATCAAGGAACTCCTTAACACGGTCACAAAGCTATCCTTTCTGATGTACCCCGAACAATAGAACGCTTGGCGTAAAACTTGTACTACTGATAGTGTTGTTCAGCGCGAATTCTGCCTTAACCAAGTGCTTATCCCAATCACTGGTAGTGTTAGAATCGCATTCTTTGGACAACATCGGCACAAGTATACGATTAATACGCTCTACCTGTCCGTTTGATTGAGGAGAGCGCGTGGCAATTTTCACGCGCTCAATATTATTTTCGCGTAGAAAGTTGGTGAACTCGGTTGACGTGAAACAGGTTCCACGATCTGATATAATGCGATCGGGCCGCGAATAATTATCAAAGAACGACGTCAAACACCTTATGGCTTCGCTACTTTGGGTGGACTTAACAGGATAAAGTTTTATAAATTTAGTGAAAGCATCAATTGGGCGCCGTGGCCGTGTGGGCTCGTGCCGCGAGCCATGCGCATTAGACTTTCACAGTCTAGGTTCGAAACCAAGTCCAGACAAACAATTTTTCAAAAAAAAAATTGTTCGCGGCTCCACCTCTTTCGAGTCACTGACAATGCTCAAAGAGTATAACTGTATAGGAAAAGCTTCTCAATCTCGCCGTTCGGAGTCGGCATTAATCTGTAGGTCCCCTCCACTCGTGACAGAACAATAACACGCACAACACGAGTTGGTTGGTGAGAAGCTAGGCCCAGGTCCACCTCGGACTGTAGCGCCGTCATTATTATTATTATTATCAATTACGAGGAGAACGTGTTTTTTACGCGACTGTGAAGTAGGCAAGGGACCAAGGTGGTCGATATGAAGCGTGTGAAATGGAACATCTCCTTTGGGTATGGAATGCAAATTCCCTTCAACTTTACCTGAGTGTGGAGAGAAATATATGCATTTCAAACAGCCTCTTATGTGTTCTTTGCTTTTTTCCTTCATATTAGGAAACCAATAGCACCCTGACAGATGCTGAAAGCACTTTTCTACCCCAACGTGACACATCGCTTCATGATGCGTACGTATTACTTCGGTTTCCATATTTGATGGAACGTAAAAGTTGACCTTGCCCTTGCACTTCCGGTATATAAGACCGTCTATCATCTCATAAATGGAGCTCTCGCTCTTTTCTAACTCAGATACTATCGACTTAATCTTAGGGTCATCCTTCTGGGAAGTCGCTAAGATAAGCTCAAAGATTCGTCCTCTACATAAAGAACATTAAATGAGCTACTTAAAGCGTTAACAAGTGACATCCTATCCCCTTTTCTATGCTCAACGATGTAGTCGAAGCTTTGCAACTCCAAGGCCCATCGTGAAATGCGAGGATTTAAAGATTTTTTCTCAAGTGTCAATGCTAAAGCCTGACAGTCGGTTACAATTTGAAAAGTTACGCCTATGAGATAAATTCTAAATCTCCTAAGAGCGTATATTATTGAAAGCGTCTCTAGCTCATAGCTATGATATTTGCTTTCCGTTTCAGTGGCTCGTTTCGAAAAGAAAAACACAGGGTGGAATTTACCATCGACCTGTTTCTGCATGAAAACTGCACCGTAGCCAACCGAACTTGCATCGCAATGCAGTTCTCTGGCGTTATGAGGGCTGAATAAAGCTAAGACGGGAGATGCTATTAGTTTAGATTTTAACAGCTCAAAAGTTTCCATTTCCCTCACACCCAATATGAATGGTGTATCCTTTTTCAATAGGTCATACAGTGGTTTAGCCACATTCGCAAAACCCTTAATAAATTTGCGGAAATAGGAACAGGGTCCCAGAAAGCTATGCACATTCTTAGTGGAGGAAGATATAGGAAAACTTTTAATCGCATTTAAGTTATTATCATTTGGTCGGATACCGTCTTTACTGACTTTATACCCGAGATAAACGATTTCGGTTTGTAAAAAACTACATTTGTCAAACCTGAGCTGTAATGAATGTTCAGTTATAATATTCATTACTTCGCGTAAAATATTAAGATGTTCTTCAATGTACTGTGTCGCAATGAGAATGTCATCCAAGTAGGTAAGTAATTTACTTTTTTTTACGGAAGCCTCATATGTGTACACCGAAATGGGGTATGCTTGGCCAAAGTTATCTCCATTTTAAAATCTGTTTGTGACAAACGGTATTTTGGTTGCAAAAAAGCGAGCCTAACTATCTCTTTTATTTTATCCTTAACACTTTCACACAAACTGTTATTAATGTTGAATTGAGACTCACCACAATCTGCCGCTACGTCGATGCTCATAATCTGCTGCAGGTCATTATCTTGTTCTTTAGCTTCTCATACTTTCGCAGCGCTTCTTTTAACTCCACAAGACAGTTGGCATTGTACAGGATACTTTTATTTGTCTCAGAATCAGGAATTCCTCTGATAATATACTGGATTAAGTCCTCCTCTTCGACAATTCCTTGTGTTGCAATTTCTTGCATATGAAGCACGTATTGTTGCATTGTTTCATTGCTCAACTTTTTCCGTCTTCGCAACTCGCTGTAAACGTCTGATGTTGTCACCTTTTTCTGGAATTCGTCCTTCAATGCGTTTTTCAATTGAGTCCAACTGCGGAGGCTAACTGTCCTGGCGAAAAGTCTTGCTGTTCCCTTGAGAAACCGCTTACCGAAGATAAATTTGTTCCTTTCGTCCAGTTCGAAGACTTCTGAGTATTCTTCGAACTGCTCAATCCAGCGGTTAACGGAGAAGTTGTCATCTCCACTAAAAACTGGTATCGAGTCCTCGTCCTTGAAGTTGTAAGCTGGAGTCGACCTGGGAATAGATTGAACTTCATCAGTTTGTAATTCTCGCAGTTTCTGTTTCAATTGTAGAATTTCTTCTTTCTTCTTGCACATTCGTTGAAGTTTTGCTATCTCTTCGTCCAGTTGTTCCTCGTCCCTGCTGCTTTCATCAGGCACGTCGTTATCCGGTGGCGTTGAGTCGTCAGCCCACTGTTCTCTGGTGTCTGAAGAAAACTCGTTGATCAAACTGGCAAAGTCGTCATCCGAAAACTCCTGCACTGCTTCTTCAACTCGAAGTTTAAGCGCTGCCTTGGTGCCGGTAGTAGGAAATTTTAGTGATCTGAGAATACCTTTGAGTTTGGATACTGTCGAAGACTCCAGAATCTCTATCCACTTCTCAGACATTATTAAAATTGTGCACTCCGAAATTAACTTGGAGTCGTCCCGCAGTATTAAATTAGAATGTACACTCGACTATACAGTAGATCCATTAACCGAATCCCACTTCTGAAGATTGTAGAGAGCGGGTGGAGGTGGGCGCAAAAATGAAACACTTGTTTGACAGGCGGTGTTATCATTATTTCGCAACGAAGAGAAGAATGCATTCTGCTCGTATTTATATCAAAACGAGATTCGGGTCAACAATCTGATCAGATGGTCCGAATATTATTAGTTTTGCTAACAGATGTCGTTGACTGAATAGTCAAAAGTTTTAGTTCTGCACAGGGTGCTTTTTTTACATTTCTTTGGATTTAATATGCTCTTTTTACTTTCGCCTACAGATCCCAACTGTTTTCTTTTGCCATATGATCCATACGGATCATCTGGCCATAATAAAAACCAGCTAATAAAAATAAGTTATAACAATCAATATATTATATCTTAAAGAAAAATGTTCAATTAAATAGAGATTTCAACGGAATCAATTTCATGGCATTTTCACTATTTTAATACAATCCTTTTTTTTCCTAAATAAAACAATTCTAGGGTGATGGAAGTACCTCATTTCTTCGTTCAGCTAGAGCAGGACATTTGGAAAAAGTTTTGGAACATTTAAAGAATAATATTGATATAAATACATGCAACGCTGTAAGTTAAAAATGTTGTTATTTTCATTATTACTTATATAACCTCAAATGTCAATAACTTAAGACCTTTATAAACAGTTCAAAATACAATATATACGTATATTTATATACTTTTTACAATCACACTATTTTTCATCCTAATAATATGAACATACACGCACACAAAAATATATACACGATATGTTTAAAACTAAGAATCTGTATCTAAGGCTGTGTGTTCTATTTCTTATATTCGAAAGAAGTAGAAAAAACAGTATTAACTTATATCGTTTCATTCGGTTCAAATTATTTATGACTAAATATTAAGAAAAACGCCAGTTATAACCTAACATCCTGTATGACGTAGTTTTGGTATCATATAATTTAAGCAACATTAAAAAAAAAAACATATAGTTTCATTCAACTCATACTCATACAAATCAACTGACTAAATATCAAAAAACTTCAAAGTCACGAACTTGGAAGATATACTCGTAGTTGTCGTAAATACCATATTACTAATGTCCCTTTAAAATATTGATTCAAGCTCAACACACATAACTCACTGAAATAAGGATATCACACTTAAGTATTTTCGGTTACCAGTTATCCCGTTATCGGTTTACAAGATCAATATTTATAAGCCAACGCTTGAATATAAAAACTGATAAAATATTTTTTTTTTAATTTAAAACATATTCATCATAAACTTCTCAACAAAAAAATTATTATTATAAATGACACATTTTGCTTTTGTTTTTAGAATGGATTAAACGCATTACACTTAGCTTCTAAAGATGGACACGTACATGTGGTGTCAGAACTATTGAAAAGGGGAGCATCAGTTAACAGCGCTACGAAAAAAGGCAATACAGCCCTTCATATTGCTTCTTTAGCAGGGCAAGAAGAAGTTGTTACATTATTACTGCAATCCTCTGCTTCCGTAAACGTGCAATCTCAAAATGGATTCACTCCACTGTATATGGCTGCTCAAGAAAACCATGATTCTGTGGTTAAATTACTTTTAGCTAATGGAGCTAATCAAAGTTTGGCAACAGAAGATGGCTTCACACCACTTGCAGTTGCAATGCAACAAGGACATGATAAAGTTGTTGCCGTGCTATTGGAAAGCGACACACGAGGTAAGGTCCGACTACCTGCACTTCATATAGCTGCAAAGAAAGATGATGTTAAGGCAGCAACCCTACTGCTTGAGGTAACTAAATTTTATTTTGAAAGTATGTACAGTTAGAAAATAGAAAATAGAAAATAGAATAGAAAGGATTTACATATAATAATAAAGGTATTTACCCTTCGCTGAAACAATCTTGTGGGCGCCGTGGCGTAGTGGGTAGGTGCGTCGACTCAGTCGTTCACAGACCTCCGCGGTATTAAGACGTGTTTCGGCTTTACTTAAACAATAAAAACATAGTGTAGTGAGTCAAGTGACAAAAAAGACAGTGACTTTTATAAGCAGACAGTGGCCTGGGTGATAGATTCACTGCTTGTGATAGCCAGTGCTCGGGTTCAATTCCGAAAATTTAAGAAAAATTATTTTGTTCATTTTTAAAGAAAAAACCCCATTCTAAGTAAGAAAGTGAGTGTGTGTGTGTGGTATGGAGCCGAACGAGCGGTCTCCGAAAAAATCGGATGATGTGGGCGGATCGGTAGCCGGCACATCAGGCCATCAAAAGAGTGACGTCGATACGATGAAGAAGAGGAGGAGAAAAATCCACCCGAAGCCGAATATAGTGAAACGTCGCACCACGACGGCTACGTCAGATGACGAGGTAGCAGCTCCCAGCCAAACAAAAGCTGGGACAACAACAACAACATCAACAGGAGTAGCCACAAGATCGGCTGCGAAAATCGTAGATGACCTGAATGCCCTCCAATATGAGTCGGAGGGAAATGAAGGCCGGTTTTCGTATGGAGGGAGCAATAACTCCTTCCAAGCTCTGGCATCCTCTGAGTCTGACGACGAGGCTGAGGAGATCGAGGAGATGGAGGAACAAAGGGCGAAGCTCGACGCCCATATAAAGTTCCTCCACGAGAAAGCCACGGCGAGAAAAGCGGCGCAGAAAGCTGCAGAGCAGCGGCAGAGGGAAGAGCAGCTGCAACAGCAGCAGGAAAAGCTCCAGCAGCAGCAAAAGCAACAGCAGCAGACGCAACAGCAACAGAAACAACAACAACAACCAAAGCAGCCGTTGAGCGAAGCCAAACCGCTCACGAAAAGATCGCGGAAAGATGAGCTGCCATCTACTTCCTCGGCAGCCCAAAGGCTGCTAAAACAACAACAACAGCAGCAGCACACACAACAACAACAGCAGCAGACACAACAACGACAGCAGCAGCAGACACAAGAACAACAACAGCAGCAGAAGAAGAAGCAGCAGCAGCAGCAACAACAACAACGACAGCAGCAGACACAACAACGACAGCAGCAGCAGACACAACAACAACAACGAGAGCGATGTCCCCCAATTAACGTCTTCGGACTGGAGACTAAGGACCTAACCACACTGTGTAAGTTGGCCACCAAAGATTCATTTACAATTAGGTATAAAGCGCCCCTAAGGCATTCGGTCCATTGCTCGTCAATGGCTGATTATAAAATATTAAAAGAGAAGTTAGCGGCGTCGAACGCTGATTTTTACACTTACACCCCAAAAGGGGAAAAAGTGCAGACAATGCTCCTTAAGGGCATAAATCCTTCGGCTGATCCGAATGAGATCCTCGAAGAGCTGCGCCAAGTCGAGAGCGACGAGGTCCGTTTCGTTGGGGTTAAGCCCTTTAACACTGCGGCAGCGAGGAAGAAGGACATTAAACTTCCCTTCTTCCTGGTACAGGTCACCCACGGCAGCAAAATTGAGAGCCTAAAGAAAATACGGTCTGTAGGCTCTCTCGCTGTAAAGTGGGAAAAATTAAATAAGACAGACCACATTTTACAATGTGCGAAGTGCAGGATGCTAGGGCATGCCGCTGCGAACTGCAACATGGAGTTCCGCTGCGCCAGATGCACGGTCACCCACAATAAAGGGGAATGTCCTTTAGGGACGGATAAGGTCGAAGACAGGGCCCTTCTCAGTTGTGTTCCCTGTGGACAAACTGGACACCCTGCTACTTATAGGGGCTGTCCAAGAGTCAAAGAGCTCAGAGATAAAATAAAGGCCAAAAGGGAGGACAAAAAGGTACAAGCCAGGCCAATGGCCCGCGCTGCAGCTACCGCTGTTACGTCTGCCATCTCCTACGCCCAAATGGCGTCAGGCAGGGGTTCGACACAATGGACAGTGCCGAAGGTGGCCCCGGTCCCTGTGGCCAGGTTACCTGAGGCAGACCCCTCATTGAGGGATGTAATGACAACCATCCAGTCGATGCAAGCGCCGATGATCGCTTTGCAAAAACAGATGGTTCAATTACAGACCAGCTTCCTTCAGCAAACGGCCCGAGTAGACTTCATCTATTCGGAGCTGTTTGGCGAGCCTAATGCGCAGATATAATGGGCTCACGCGCAGCAAGAACCCTTAAGATCCTAGCAGTGAATGTTAATTCGCTGATTAGGATCGAGCGAAAACTAACTCTGTCTCAATTGTTGCAAACCCATAATCCTGACGTGCTGATGGCTAGCGAAACTAAACTAAACCAGACGCGCAAACTCAGGTACAAAAACTACCACATAATTAGAAGAGATCGGCCCCAATCCACTCGAGGGGGTGGGGTCGCTCTTTTAATTAAAAAGAATATTAGTCACAAGGTGATATATAGCAATGCGGTGCGGAGGTTTGGTGTGCTGGAGGCATGTATCGCGCGCATCGCTCTCCAAGGTGGGAAGCGATTGTTCGTGATTGCCGCCTACGCACCGGACGCTCGAAACTCGAACTTCATTTCGGAGCTCGATGCTCTCTTCACTAGCCTTCGCTTAAACTCGGAGGAAAACTATTATATCATAGCCGGTGATTTGAATGCAAAGCACGGCGAGTGGGGTAACAGTGTTCCGAACGAGAGGGGAAATGCTCTCCTAGAGTGGATGGAACAGAATGGTATTGAGTTCAGGCTTGATTTGCTTGCAACCGATAGACCATCGTTTCCCAGAGGCGGGTCGTATCTGGATGTGATGCTTATAGACAGACGACTTACGTTACTGAACGTGGAACGACACACAAGGAACTGTTTAACCACAGTTGAGTACGACAGTGATCACTGTGGTCTTGCAGCGGTTACTCGGCTCCCGAACGAGCTGGAGGAATATGTCCAGTCGTATCCTTATGATTATAATAAGGCACGCTGGCCACGCTTCTCTAGAGCCTTATCCAGGGAACTACGTTCGAGTGCGATCAATCCACCTACGAACAGAAACCTGACGAACGAAGAGGTTGACAGGTACCTCGTACAAATGGACGACATAATAAAACGTACAATGGACAAAACAATTCCGAAGATGGCACAAACCGATGACGGCGACGTCTATCGGAATGCTACCATCGATGCACTCCACGTGCAAAATAGTAGACTGCTGTCAAGACTCAAGCTCTTGTACAGACGTTTTACAGACCCAGAAAACGCTGAAGTACGGTCATTGAAGTCGGAGATCAAAATACTCCAACAATTAATTCGCCAACAGTACAGCCTAGCTGTAAGCTTGCACTGGGGCAATAAAATTCGGGCTGTAATATCCAACAACCCGAGTATGTTCCCGCAAGTAAATAAGATCTTCCGGAGAAAAGATCAGAACGGCATTCAGACCGTTCGACTTGACAGAACGACAAATAACGCGAACTTACTGACGTCAGTTGGCATCGATCCAGATGGGGCAGTGCTCGACAACGACTTCTTCGTAGTTGAGGATCCCCAGGAGAAGGTGAAAGCAATTGGTGCTGTCTTCCAGGAAGTGTACACGGTCAACGAACCCCGTTGTCGTAACCACGACTTGGAGAACTGAGCCTTGCTGAACCACTTCTATCTCCGGAATGAGATAAATCAATGGCGATCTGAGAACCCTGGTTTCACCAGGTTCAATGACGATTTTCTGGTAAATAATGTCGTCGCCGATGATGGAAACAACTCCATCCTTATCTCGAGAGATGAACTCCAGGGTATCTTCAACTCACTGAAGAAGAAGAAGTCAGTGGGAATCGATGGTATACCGAATATTGTTCTGCGCCATCTCCCCTCCGAGGCGGTGGATGTATACACAGTCCTGTTTAACAATGCGCTGAGTAATGCTTATTACCCAGCCCATTGGAAAACGGCGGTGGTACAACCGATCCCTAAACGGGACAAAGATACTTCAATCCCGACAAATCTCCGGTCGATAAGTCTTCTTCCGTGTATAAGCAATATCTTTGAGAAGATTGTCATTAGAACTCTGAAAGACTGGGTCGAGGAAAAACAAATTATACCGGATAACCATCGTATCGGACATTCAATGGAATAATAACAAGACCGAATGCACGGGTGCCTGAATAATAGACATGGAGAAGGCGTTCGACACCGTATGGCTAGAAGGCCTTTTCCTCAAGTTGGTCAGGCTGGGTATCAGTAAACCATTGCTATATATGATCTATGATATGATCACAGGAAGGAGGTTCGTTGTGAAAAATGGCAACGTAACTTCTACCACAATATTCCACATAAAAAATGGGTGCAACAGGGGGCAGTTGGTTCGCCGATTCTGTTCGCTATATTCACTAGCGATCTTATAGGTTCAATGCCAAACTTAATAGCGTATGCCGATGATCTGATAGCGTACATATCAGGTCCTAAGGTCGAAGTAATAAATATCTTGTTGCAGAGTGACTTCGATAAGATTCAGCGATTTTGCGACGACTGGAAGTTGAAAATCAACTTCCGGAAGTGTGAAACTATTCTGTTCAGAACCCCGCTGTCCAAGGCCTCGGGGGATACGAAAAGAAACTGGCGCAAGTTCGGCATAGTTGACCCGCAGGGGGAGCCGTTAGCAGTGAAAAGTGTAGTCAGGTACTTAGGCATTTGGTTGGATAAGTATCTATATTTTGACAGACATATAAGTGCTGCTCTGACGAAAGCCAAGAAAGCCTTTGCCGTGGCAAAAACAACCTTCTTGTTTTATAGCAGCCAACTTGATACCAGGGTGAAGGTAATCTGCTACATGACCCTAATCCGGCCAGTCATGGTATACGGTTGTCCAGTGTGGTTCAACGTGAGTCCTTCCCAGATGGAACAGATGAGGGTGTTCGAGAGACAGTGTCTTCGGGCCTGCCTCCGTTTGTATCGCACACCCGAATCCGAGTACAAGAAATTCTATCCCAATGAGGTCTTGTACAACGAGGCAAATCTGATCAGGATAGATAATTTTATTATTAAGCTGATTCGAAGGCATGTTGCACGAGCTATGACTTCAACCAATGGTCTGATATTTGAGTCTTACTACCCCAATATAATGTACAATGCGAAGGTGCGCCTGAACGGCTTTATTCCTCCCGAAGCATTCCTCTATTTGGATGAGAAAGGCCTGATCCAGGATATGGAAGGATGTCCTATTATCTTCCATGTCGTACGCCGAACAGTGGACAGGCGACTCCAATACGAGCCGGACGTCGCTCGCAGCCACGAGGATCTTCTTCGGTTCAGCAGGGCGATTTCTGCTCGTAACAGGACAGAGTCTGCCAAAGAACGGCATTTTTATTGGTGGTTGCATCAAAATCAGCCTTCGCCGCCGCTAACTTCGTAGAGCAGGACTTTTTGGTTGAGCTTTGGTGGCCAACTCACATAGTTTAGGTTATAGTGTAAGGTAGATTAAGAAAAAAAAAGAAAAAAAAAAAAAATACAAAATAGAAAACCAAAAAAAAATACAAAAATACGAAAATAAAAAAAAAAAAAAAAAAAAGAAACCAAAAACATATATATAATAGCGGCACTTCAGTCCGAGGTGGACCTGGGCCTAGCTTCTCAGCAACCACTCGTGTTGTACGTACTGTTGTTCTCTCACAAGTGGAGGGGACCTATAGTTTAAAGCCGACTCCGAACGGCGAGATTGAAATGCTTTTTCTAGACGGTTATACTCTTTGAGCATTGTCAGTGACTCGAAAGAGGTGGAGCCATGAACATTTTTTTTTTTAAGAACTGTTTTTCCGTCCTGTTATTTGAACCTAGACTGTGAAAGTCTAGTTCGTATGGGTCGACGCACAAGCCCACGGCGGCCACAAATAAAAACTAAAGAAACTAGACTTGAAAATTTAAAAAAAATCAAAATCGATCAATCTTTATGGCATGCTTTCCAAAGGGTTTGAAATAATTGACTGCAGAATGCTGTTCCAAGATTCCTTAACCTTTTGGTTTTTCAACTCCCACGTACAATTCTCCCGTCTACAATCTCCCAAAGGTTCTCAATAAAATTGATATCCTGGAATTGCGCAGACCATTCCATAGCATCAATCTTGTGTACCCTAAACCACTCCTTGACCACTTTTGCGGAATGCTTTGGGTCATTGTCCTGCTGAAATGTTCATTTCAGTGGCATTTCTTCCTCAGGTTGAGAAAGCATGACACTTTCAAGGATGTCCTTGTACACGAATCGATCCATAGTTCCATATATTTGATGGATTGGGCCGATACAGTATACAGAAAAGCATCACCATATAAACGTTGATGGTGGTCTACTAGCCTTCAGGGTCGTAAAGAAACCTTTTATTTCGGTAAAAAATAGAAAAGCAAGGCTGAAGTTTGCACATGAGCACCTCAACTATGAGGCCTTGCTTGCAATGCTCATTTCCAGACATACGCTGTAGAAAGCTTATGATTGGGTCTAATTCCATCTGGTGATCCTCTATAATTGTGTGGAACACATCTGGTGGATTAATGGTTTCCTCACTTTCAGAGCATAGATGTCCTTCTCCATCTCCTTCTTGAGCTGGTCCATTTTTAACTGCACAAATTTCACCATTTCGTCACAATCCAGTGTGTTGTGTGTTGTCGTGGGTGCAACATTGTACCAGCGCTGGTGTACGCCTCTATGAATCAGAACCTAAATTGAAAATGAATTGTTCCGTATGCTCGCAGAAAGTCGATCGTAATTCTTCTGCTAAGATAGGGTGTAATAATTGCAATCAATATTACCAAAGTCGATGCCGAATTTTATAAATCAAGCGGTAATGCTTTTCGATGCCACAAGTGTGCTGTTCTAAGGCGACGTTGTTTGATCGCCCCCACACCGATTACATCGAGGAAGAACAACAACAAATCGTCTAACGCAAATGCACAGCAAGCGGGGAATTCCAACACTCAGCCTAATTCTGATGACAGCGAGACAGCGAGAGTCAATGCACTCTACAGCTGATTCATTCAAAACTCTCAAATTTAGAGGAAAAGAACGACCATTTTCTCCAGGAATTAAGTGAATTAAGAAGACAAAATAAGATGCTCAAATCAAAAATTAATTATTTGGAGAGCAAAATAATCCAGCATCAACAACAGCTGCTCAGCGACTCTATTGGCGTATCAAATGTTAATGACACTCACGTCATCATTAAGACGAAGGAAGTGTTCAACAGAGCCCTGTCAATAGACATTCCTGAGTGTGAAATTGAGAAATGCTACATAAAATAAGTACGCAACAAATCCTCTCAATCTGAATCGAAGCTCAAGTCGATCATCTGCGTAACTCTGACCTAACAACTAAGCAACGAATTATGAGGGCAAAGAGGATGTGCAAAAACAAACTCAACTCTCATATTACTGACGGCAATGAATGCAACAGCAACAGCAGCGGAGTGAGCGGGACAAGAATATTTACCAACGATTCTCTCACGCCTTACACCAGGGCACTACTTAAGAAGACAAAAGAGACAGCAAAGCAAAAGGGCGTAAGATATGTACGGTTTAAGGGAAATAAAATTCTATTGAGAAGAAGTGAGGGTGGACAGGTTATCTATATTAAATCATTTAATGATATTTTTCTTATTTATTCTATTTTTATTTGTGCAAATGAATTTCAGAAATGATTTAATTGATAACTTTTCCACCCTTATCGAATGCCATTCCAACTGTGATATGATTTTCACGAATTGTTCCTAGTGTGGTAATAAGCTATTTATTATTCACCAAAATATCAGAAGTCTAAGAGAAAACTTCTCAGCTCTTGTAACACAAATTGACTTATTTGCATGTATTCCAGATATTGTGTTTGTCTCCGAAATTTGGATTTATGAATGTGAAAAAAATGACTACTCTCTTCCCGGATTTACTTTTTTTGCGAATACAAATGAAAACTATGCTGCAGGTGGAGTTAGGTGTTTTATTAAAGACAAACACAATCTGATTGACTTCGTTTGCGTTTATTGCCCCAGTGCTGATGTTTTAAGAGTTTCCATTGAAATTAAGCACGAAGTGTATGTCTTATTATGTATTTATAGATTGCATATGCTTAATGTTATGATGTTCTTAAATGACTTTTCTGTTCAGAAATAAAAAAATGTAATAATTGTAGGAGATTTTAATATAGACTGTCTGGATGGTAGTACAACTGTGTCAAAATATCTTAAACTATCTTGCATTACTAGCTTCAAATGGTCTAACAAGTTTTATAATGGAGCCTACTAGGCCAATCTCAGGTAGTTGTTTAGACCATATTTATGGTCGTTTAAGAAATTTCAGACTAGTGTGAACATAGTATTTTTGATCTAAGGATTACTGACCATTCTATGACTGCTCTCTTATTTAACGTCTCACATAAGAAAAAACCCAAACTCGAGAAAATCCATAAAAGACTTAAACCGTGGTTATCCAACTCCTTATTAAATAAGGTATCTATAAAAAATAGTCTTAGATTAAAATGCAAGAGAAAGCCTAACAATTTTCTCCTAAAAACTAAATACAAAAACTATGTTTAGAATAAAAAAAGGAAATTCCTCTCTGTCGGGATAGTTTTTATCGCTCCCAATTTAATACTGCAAAAGGAAATCTAAGAAAGGAATGGAAAATCGTCAATAGCTTACTTAATAAGGACTCAACCAAAAAAATATCTAGTTTTTTATGTCCTGATGGCGTAGAAAAAATAGGTAAACGTGAAATGGCATACGCTTTTAATAATTATTTTTCTAATATCGTACAGTGTTGTGTCCATTGTCCAAATGTTTATGGATGCGTTGTTCCATTACGAGAAAGTAGTTTCGTCTTTGAACCAATAACCCCGTTGGAAATTTTGAGAACGATTTGTAGTTTAAATAAATCTAATTCGTGTGGTGCTGATGGTCTATCTAATATTGTCCTAAAAAGAATTTTTATAGTGGATGCCTTGGCAGTAATTATTAACCGCTGCGTGTTTACTGGTGTTATTCCGAATGATCTAAAATGTGCTGATGTCATACCTCTATTCAAAAAAGGCTCTACAGTGGAAATCGGCAACTATAGACCCATCTCATTGCTTCCAGTAATTAGTAAGGTTTTTGAAAAACTGATCAAGAACAGAATAGTAAATTTTTTAATAGAAATAAGTTCTTCTGTCCTGTTCAGTTTGGTTTTCAAAAAGGAAAGTCGACAGAAGATGCACTTTTACGGTTCTGTTCTAAAATTATGTCTGACCTTGACCACAAAAAAAGTACGGCTGGTCTATTTATTTATTGATATCATTAAAGCTTTTGACATGGTTGACCACAACTATTTACTGAGAAAACTAGAAAAGGCGGGCATTCGAGGTTTCATGCTAAATTGGTTTGACTCTTATCTTAAAAATAGGTCCCAAAGAGTAAAAAAAGTAGTGATAAGTGTCGATGAGAGTGTCGATGAATTCAAATATTTAGGGCTCATTTTGGATACAGGTATGAAATTTTCAAATCATGCAAATGAATTGAAGAAATACTTCCGTTCCACACTTAGACATTTTTATTATTTGCGTAATGTGTGTTCACCACTATTATCAACTATTATTATTATTAACTACTATTTACTATGAAATATTGCTAACATTAGTATTAAACATGTTATATTAGTAGTTACATTAATTTTCACCATTTATTTAAAATCATACTTCTTTATAATACGCTTGTTCTCAAAGTATTATACTTTGTTTATACACTTAGGTTGCCCCACATAAATATTTAATATTTGTTTTCACTTCAAGTAAAATGACATTCAACTCTATTCTTATTCACCCTTTAAAAAAGAAATACAGAATGTCAACATAATAATATGTAATATAATAATGTAATGTATGTAATATTAAAAAAAATAAAAAAATCCAACTTTTAAATAAAAGTAATCTTAATAACCGTTTTTGTTAAGAGTTCGATTACTGGATTGTAAAGAAATAAACAATTCACTTTATCTGCCCAAATATGCACTAATTTATTTCAAACTTTTAGATTGTCAATAAAATACAATACAAGCTTTCGCTTACAATCACCACTTTTACTGAATTACAATTTCTGAATTACTTGTTTATATATGACTGGTGATCTGGACTTAAATTAAACTGTATGTGCGGCATAACCAAAATAATTGGCCAACACAGCTACACACGAAGCAACGGTTGCTTCATTATATTCTTTTTCCAAGTGAATGCCCTGACAGTAAAAGAAGTGGCGAGAATAATATCAATGTTGGCACTACCACCACCTGGGGCAATAATGAACGCGAGATCTCGCGGCCATCGACTCTAACTCATCAGGAGCTATGCCAAGCGCAATCAGGCGCATTTTTTGACTTAGTCCAACCATCTCGTCCAGGTTCTGCCAAGCGGGATGGCATGATGGGGACTTTCGTGTCACTTGACCGAACCATCAGCAGCTGTTCAACACTGAGTTCTTCACGCATTACCGTGTTTCCCATCCAATCTCGGCGAGTAACTCTAACAAAAGCACGAAGAAATCTTATCTCGGCAGAATGTATTTGCCATCTTTTTCTTTCAGTCATCACCCATATCTCATGATCATAGGTGAGCGTTGGAACAAATACTGAGTTAAGAACTGCTAACATGGCTTTGATACCAAACTCGACTTGCCTGATTACAGATCTATCAAGCTGTTACAAAATGTACCCAGCTTGGCCAATCCTACCGGAAATCTCAGCATTTCTTCTCCCATTACTCGTGAAAAAGACCCCCGAGACTTAAACTACTCCACCTGCTTCAATGGGACTCTACTAATATGTAGAGTTCTGGAAGTAAGCATAACTCTGAATTTGTCCAAGTTAACCTTGATTTCAGCCCATACGGTTATAGACCTATCTAGCACGGGCTGTAGTTCCATCTGGGAGAATGTGAGGTTAACTAGGTCATTAGTAAAAAAGAACATAACTTACCCTCAACTCCATCTCGTGGAATTAAGCAGGCCGAGAAACTCCTAGGGGAATATAAAATTCGAGGCATGCGTCAAAATGACCAAGAATAACCTCCTTATCCTAACGGGGTGCTGTAGACTCAAGGAGCATCTAAGGAAACTAGGGGTATCAGAAGAACGTCTCTGCAGACTTTGTGGGGAATTTAATGAAATTCCAGAACATATACTGGGATTTTGCGAGGCACTAGCCCACAAAAGAAAAATAAGTCTGGGCAATTACCTACTATCAGACGAAGAAATGCAATCATTAGAACCATCTCTCATTCTCAGATTCCTGAAGGAAACTGGCTTGGAGAGAATACTCTAGAACAGATTTCTTCACCTATGCGCAATAGGAGTCCATTACTCTCAATACAACTCTGAAAAGAACTGTATTTGAGGGGAAGTCGTAATTGTGCTAAGGTATTGAAAGAGGGCATAATAGATCTTAAAGGTCGCGGTACAATATACCCTCAACCATAATAATAATAATACCCTCAACTCTAACAATGTGAAACATTCCGCCTTGAATGCGCAGCAAAATTCATTCAATACACGTGTATAATGAAAAGGAGAGATGACAAGATACACCCATAGGCAAAGTCCATCACCCACGGTGAAAGGAAAAATTAAAAAGAACGAAAGAAAAAAAAAATAAATAAAAAATTAATAATCAATAAAAATCGTAAATAAACGAACGTTGTCGTTTTTGAGTACATAAATACGGTTTGTATTATGTAAGTAATTCAGTTTAGTTTTGTGAATCTTTAAGTCTTGTTCTCCGAATTTAGTATGCAGACTAGCATACAGTGCCTCCCAAAAATATTCGGAATTATGTTTTATTCTGGATCCTAATTTGTTGCATTTTGTTGTTGTTGAAGACAGAAAACATGCATTATTTTGTTTGATGTTTTATTAACAGAGAATAAAAGTTGAATTGAAACTGTTTTATTATATTATAATTATAATAATTATTTGTTGACTGACAATACTAAAATTCAGGAAAAAACATAATTCCGTATAGTTTTGTGAGGCACTGTATGTATGAGTTCAAAATTGTGCACCTAACTAAGTCAGCACCTATATTTCACAAAACGCGATGACCAGCGAAGCGCAATCGGTAACGGACGTTTCGGTTAAAAAACACGTTACCCTCGCAATGGGAACTATTGATAACGCTCCTAAAATCAAAAATAATTCCACGGAAAAATGGGAGAAGGTTGTGCGATAAAACCTCGCAAAAATTTCAATTTCGCATTTCAATTTAGATTCGAGCATCGATAATATTACTGACGCTGCGAACGGTTGTAAACTAAATTCGTTAAAATATTTTGGATGACCTTCGGTTTTCGATTACCGGCTTGTGGTTACCTGTTACACCTCCATGGCGAGATGAAGTACTCTCCAGAGTTCTATTACAATTATGATCTTTAGTTACAATGTTAATTCTTGTTCTTTTTAGCTTGAAAGTAATAACTATAATTACAGCTAGGAGAATAGTTAAAATAGTAATATTCATACCTCAATAAATATTTTTAAGAAATTTAAGTTCACTAATTTCTTGCATTTCTTGCAGATTTTTAATATCTTTATCATTGCTTATTTCGTCAAAATTTACTGATTTAATTGTTTCATTTAAATAAAAATAATTAGTTGGATAAAAGTATTTTAGTTGTATTTGAGTTTCACTCCATGAAAATGTTTCTTGGTATAAGCTGATCGTAAGATAGATACATAAGATTGAAATTATAAAACTATATTACAAAAATTAAACTTTTGTTTTGTTATTAACTCGAAATTTGCAATTAATTTAAAAAATACAATTTTTGCTAGGTTTTAAATCTTTTAAGAGAGTATCATCTTTATAAGTTAAAATACTACTATTTATTATTTCGAAATTGGTCAATAATATTTAACATAAGTGTATATATAAAACAATTAACAATTAATAATTTCAAAGAGAAAAGTGATAAAAACGGCTTTAAAAAGTGAGTGTATATATGGTTGTGTCAGTGACTGTAAGACATAAAGGCTCGATTCTGTTAAACATTTGTATGAAAATTAAGCCCGACATATACGATAACCGAAAAAGCGCTAAAGGCATACATAGTAGAATTTTTTTCTCAATAAGATACTGTTTTTTAAAGAGATGTGTTCACTCACTTTTGACGCCTGTTTTTAGCCCCTTTTTTCGTTTGAACTAGATAAACTTCTTTATGTTGGCTGTTATTTTAAATGAAATGTAGCTTATTCTGAAGTATGATTTCAGAACTTTTATTTGATTCATCAATGTCAGACGTAGACCATTCCAGCCAATTTTAAATAATGACGGTTTACTCACTTCTGACGCTGACTGTATATGTTGGTATAATTGATCTGATTGTAGCTCATATATTTGTGACAACACTGTATAAGAGCTCTTTATTATCTATGTCTATTTTTTTCATTTGATCTGACATTAATATAATTTCTTGCGGATTAATTACATGCAAAACCGTATTGTTAACTATTTCTAAATCCCGAATTTTTAATGTAATATATTCTATTTCTTCGGTCATTCAATCTACTTGTAGAAATCCCTGTGTCGTTGGGTTCATCAGAACTAGCATTAGTAATAAGACCTGTAAATTTAAAAGAATTTTTTGTATTGGATGTACATATGTACATTTTGAAGTGGGACTAACCTATAAGCTTTATCCCTTGATCTATTGTGATTACTAATATAAATTATTATGTTCGTATTAACCCTAGGATGGGCAGCTGTTTGTGAGGCGGTAACATAGCCTGCTGGGCCTCGATAGGCCCATATGAATTATATGGAAAATGCATTAGAATAAATGAAAAAACAGATGCAAAAAATACATTTATGGAATGTTTAACGGGGTGGTTCGCCTTCGACTCTACAATGAACACAATCCTTCCGTTCTTTTTTCGATTGCCCAGCAGCGGTTAAGGCAGCTGCAACTAATGCAGAGGTTGTGTGTGATTCTATCTAAAATGGTGTAGTCAAAATTGGTGCCTTATATAGTCCAAGATTTGATTCGGTTTTTTTGAAGTATTTTCTACAGGTATAATGTTCTGTCGACAACACAATGGCGGCTTTATTTGGGTTTAGTACATACGAACACAATGTGTATATCTTATCGTGAAAACCAAATCAGCCGGAACGAAACGTTTGGTAGAGCGAACAGTTCTCACAATGGCCAGTCCAACTTGAAGCAAATGCTCGGCCAAAGAAAATGAGGTAAAAAAATTATCACAATAGATAGTGCGACCTGAATTATGATATCGTTGGATCAATGATAACACCACTCGTTCGCCTTGGTTCACCTCTCGCTCTGCATTAGGTAATTTTCCAGCATATATTTTTCCTTTCAAAGGATAATTTGTGCGTGCATCGCAAGCCCACTATACCGTGGTGCAGTATTTGGCTGGTTTTGAGGGTATATACTGGGTGAAGCGTGTATTGCCGCGGTAGGCGTATATGCTCTCTCTACGCCTCTTCGCATCGGACGCATCATTATCAGCAAATTGATAATCTTCGTCAGTAATATCTTCCGCCAACAATGTCGCTATGTGTTCTGCAGTTAGCCGTCCAGATCTGGTTGCCCGATTCAGAACTATATCATTTGTTCCGTCATTTTTCTCTACACAAGCACCAAAAATAATAATTAATTTATAATGAATAAAGCACTTGTTTACTTATAAGTATGATAAACTATATTTTTCGGGTTGATATATTTACTATCGTTGACTCGTGCTTTCCGTTTGAGATTTATCCTAAGCCTAACATATCCTCCATCATTACTTCATAATGATACTTTACCTACGGTACATTTGTGTTATCAATTGCACAGGCGATCGTTTATTATTTCGATATTTATTGAGGAAGTGACTTCAATAAACATATGGTCATGTGTTTGAAAGGGTTGCAGTGATCGCGTGTGCATAACATTATTACTGGGGCCGGGACGACTCGGATATGGTTTCGTTGTGCTTAGCAAACATCGCCACAAGAAGTTAGTGAGTTTCGGTCCTATTGATTTGAAAAAAAAAGTTATGTATGTTCAAACTCAAATTGGGCCTGAATAGGCCCAGCTGCCCATCCTAGGGTTAAGATTGGCGTTCACATAAAAAATTTCGATGGATTTTAATATTACTTTCATGCACATTTTGAGGGTATATTTCCTAAATTTAGGTTCTTCTTTATGTCGAAGAGACTTGTTATTCCAAATACAGTTTGTTATGAAAGTGTTTACATAACGTACGAGTAAAAAAGAGGAAATTCTACTTTCACATTAAAAATTAAAGTACTTCCAGTAACTTAATTGAACATTTTCTTTTACTAGCTTATAAAACTACATATTTCAAAATAAGTGACATAAAAAAATGTTTTATTTCACTAAACAATAATGACAAAAATTACAAAATGCAAAAAGGGACGAACGTTGGCCTCTCAAGAAAGTGTTTACACATCCTACATATTTCAATTCGCTTGCGCACTGCATGAATAGTTTCATAACAGTACCGTAATAGAGGTTTTTTATTTTCTGTTTTGTGACAGATGTACAAATTTGAAAGAAAAAATGTTTATTGATGTTTTTGCTGTTAAGAGAGTGTTGTTCGTAATCGTGTTGCTGGTCATCAGTTGCATGCAATATGAGTGTCAAGGAAATGACATACTTGTTCGGCTTATCTAAAAAGACAATTTAAAAGGTTATAAACCGAGCAGAGCGTGAAAATAGTTTGGAGGTTATTGCTACAAAAAGAAGGCCAAAAAAATATCTCATAGAAATGAGCGCTGCCTGCTAAGAAAAGCAGATGAAAACCCCAAACATCAATTAAAGCCTTGTCCAGAGAGATTTAACAGGAGTGCGGATTACAAGTTTCTCACGAAGCTATGAGATAAGTGCTTCTAAAGCATGAGTTTACATCGAGAGTTGCAAGAAAAAAACACTGCTTTCGAGTAAAAACATTTGAGAAAGCTTTCCGTATAGTATTCAGCGAAGCGAATACTGGAACGATGTTATATTTTCAGACGAAATGAAAATTATGATGAAAACGAAGGACTTATCAGAGTGTGGCACAAGCCCTTAAAAGCCTTATCGCAAAGGAATATAAATTGGAATACAACTGTTAAATATGGAAAGTTGGAAAGTTATCTGCGATGGTATGGGGTTGCATTTCGAGCAAAGGCGTCGGAGACTTAGTCTCTATTGAAAACATCATGGGCGCAAAGAAATACCTGAGCATTTTACAAGCTCATTCGCTCAGCAGTTCTAACAATTTTGGATTTAATGGCGGTGATGACATGGGAAAACCAAAATTCAGATTTTATCAAGATAATGACCCGAAACGTATAGAACTTACTGTTAAGACGTGGCTGCTTAATAACTGCGCCAAAGTACTGGATACACCTGCTTAGAGCCCAGACCTTAATCCTACAGAAAACTCTTGGGAGTATTTTAAGAAGAAAGTGGCAAAAAGGAACCCGAAAAGCCGAAACCAATTGATGCAATACATAAAAGAAGAGTGGGAAAACATTCCAACCAATTATGACATGAGAAAATTGATTGGGTCAATGATGAAAAGGTTGTTATTGATGCTAGAGGCGGTCACACCAAATATTAAAATAATAATTAAAAACTTGAATTTCATTGATTTAGCTTCTTTGTAATTATTTTAGCTTATAATATTAATGTGTGTAAATACTATATTGACTGTGTAATTTTCGTCCACATTTATATTTTGTTATATTTTTTGTTGTTGTCAAACAAAATGAACTATTTTTGTATGTTATTAACTCTAATATGTAGTATTATAAGTTGTACCAAAAATATTTGCAATAAAGCTACTGGAACCACTTATATTTATAACGTGAAAGTAGAATTTGCTGTTTTCTTACATAGTGTAAACACTTTCTTGACAAACTGTATATCCTTCCTGTCGTCTTTCCTTACTTCGTTCTCTCGATTAAGATTGCGTTTACACTTTATATACATTCATTTATTAAGTTTTTAATAAGATACATAGATCTATTCTATTCTCTTGTGCTGTGATAGGAGTTGTGCCAGTCATAGAATGATAGGAATTGTTATAATATTTTATAGCTTTCAGCATTTGTGTTCAGATTGGGAAGCTCTAATGCGTTCAGTAATGATATTATTTAGCCTTTCGATGTCTGAAATTCCGGTATTATTTATTTATTATATATTTATATTTTGATTGGGTTTCTATCAGACTCATTTTTGTGGAAGAGAGCTACATATTTATTTGCTTAATGTCTCTTCATCCATATCCATTGCAAAATAAGTGCACTTTAAATTAACTAAAATATTCTGTTTCTTATTAACTTAACTCCGAGAAAATGCCTATTTTGCCTTTGGTCATACGTCGTATTATATTATCTGCTATTCCATTTTCTAGATCTTGTTTATCAATAAATATTCGCTGGTTCTTGAAAGAGTTTACGAATTCTCAAAGCTTTTTTCTTCCTGTAATATGATCTGAGTTCTAAAACGGTTTACTATTATTTCTAAAATTAGTATATGATAGTTAAAGTTTTCTTCTTGGGAATGGTTTGTTTGTAAGCCCATAGATTCGTTGTTATTTATTTCTATAGAATCATTTATCAATCAAATCAAAATTTAAATCAACATCTGTTTTAAATAAATTTTCGAGAGATACGTTTAAATTATCGGTGCATTTTTCGACCGTATTTATGATTTCCCTATTTACATTCAAACGGCTAAGAAAATTTGCTATTTTATTATACATACCTTTAATATAATCACTATGTATGTCGGGGTATTCGTTGTATAACTAGTTGAAGCCCGTTCGTCTGAAACAAGCGAACGTGGTGAGCAAACACTCGAAGCTTAATGATTACGCACAGCTCGGTCTAGACGAACACCGAATGATTCATGGATGCCAATATTGGAGCTGGGTGCGTTCCATTATGATCAGTATTATGATTACAATCTGCATCCGAGTGTTGTTTTTGGGAAAATTAACAGAATTTGCGTGCGTTGTAAAGCACTCAAATTTAAGAGTGAAACAAAAGAGCTAAAGTGCATCCACCGCCTGTAACACAAGCCAATCGAAACATTTCTTGGGAAACATTCGGAAGTACAATTCGTGTTTCCAAATGATATCATTCGGCGCAGCAAATATTATACGCGAGAATTACATGCCAACCTTCAAAGTGCAGGGCCTAATTTATCAGCGTGCTGTGTCGTTACTATCACTTCCAGACGCAGATCACAATTTCTTCAGATTTATTTCATGCGAAACACAGATGAACAAATCGATCAACGTTGACGATTCAATAGGGGTACTAGAAGAGAAATTGTCTGAACTGCAAATTTTATTCGATCAACACAACGAATTGATTCAATTGTTCAGAACTGCCCTTGAACGAATGCCAGCTTATGATCACAAAGTTGTAATTCGTGCAGATAAGGCACCCGTTGTTTAACACGCAAGACAATATAATGCTCCAACGTTTGATTAAACATCAATCGTTATAGTTGGCCAAGAACTCGAACTCGAATGGTGAGGTCCAACGAGTCTCAGAAACGCATCGCTCATACGACAGATTGCAATATCCAGTTATATTTTGGCAAGGAGAAGATGAATCTAATTTCGGAATCAAAATGAGAAACCCGCTAGCCGATGCAGACGAATAAGAAAGTCAGCGGTATGAACTACTATTCGTATCGGCTAATGATACGCGAAAACGCTGATAATCACATAATAAAATGTCGCCAATTTTTCCAGCAATATATTGTCGATATGCATGCGAAAATCGGAACCGAACGAGTTCTCTACATTCGCTTGAGTCAAATGAAGCTGCGCTTGGAAGAGTAAATCCATCCAACGAATTTGGCAATATAGTCATACTTCCATCTACATTCAAAGGAAGTATACGGCACATGCACGAATACGCGAGTTACATATCCAATGAATATTCCCTTCCCAAGAAATCCAAAGGTGTCAGTTAGCCCACTGAAAACGACACCTGACATTCCTTCATGTACCGAAAAGTAGGTACAGACACATTCCTCTCCCACGAAAATGCAAGTGTGCATTTTTCACCTGGTAACGAGCTGAGTGGATGGGGTTGCTGCTGCGATGGAAAAGTGCAGCCTCGCTTGGACAGCGGCTTTTCCTTAGGAAGGCAACATTATAATTAAATAAAAATAGAATTGAAACGATAGAACGTTTTTTTTTGTTAAAGAAAATTATTACTGGCGCAGTCGGTAGGATTGTTGAAAAAATTCACAATCCATACGAGAACGAGCAAACTAGTTAAAACCGCGGAACTAAGTGAATTTAAACTGGACAGACGAAGATCTGCCAGGCAAGTAGCATTTGACCTTAGAAGACTACAAGGTACAATGGCAATCGAAAATCACGCGAATAGCCGTATTGAACGGTTACTTATATACCTGTGTAACGACCGATCCATTAGGGAGACATCGCATATAAAAGAATTTAACGGTGAAAGAGGACAACTTTATAAATTTATATGTGATGTGGAAGAAAGTCTAATAAGAGTACCAGAAGGCAACAGAGCAGCAGTTTGGGATTAAATAAGACAGCGGAAAATAACGGGCAAGGCGCTGGATCTCATCACCATTCATCAACTTCAATCATGGGAAGAAGTGCGAGAGTCTTTCAAGCTGAGCTTCAGACCAACAGGAGACAAAAATGAACTCATCGCAAAAATAAACAATTTTCGAGTAAGTTCAATACAAGGCCTTTGTAATAAAGTTGATTATTGTATTAGTGAAATAAACGCTTTGCCGATGTACCAGAATCAACAGGAATTATTTAGGAATAAATTTGTTATGGTTTTGATAGTAAAAACTATAACATCAGTGAAATCAAAAGAATTTTAATAAAATATATAGGTTATGATAGTGGAAACTTAAAACCTTCATTTACACCGCGAAAAGAACACAAAAAAAATTAACATTTTCAAATGCGGGCAAATAACGATTTCAAAAGAGTTTCTAATTACCAAAACAACTCAGGGAATGAACGTTTTCCACGAAATAATATGTCAGGACAATCTCGAACAAGTAATGATACAGCAGGACGAAACAATAATTATCAAAATAGTAGGACAAAATAGGCAGGCTAATGATATGTATCCACAATACAATAATTACCAACATAACTCCGGGCAAGTAAGACAAACTAACCATTCTAATTCATATCAACATAACTGGAGACAAAGACCCCAGCCTATGGATACAGACAATATATCAAAGGTGCGGGTAGCAGAAGAAAGCGAGGGACAAAGTTCAGTAGGGCAACCACCGGTTTTTCTCAACGAAGCCTCGGTGGAGGGAAACTTTTGGTAACATTCAATATAGCTAACCAACAACATATGTGTTTGATAGATACTGGAAGCACTATGACAATATTGAATACAGCCAAAATATCCCCTGAAAATTATAAAATTGTTGATGAAAAACGAATAACTATAAATACAATAAATACCAGGGCTACCGAAAATCTAAAATTATACAGTTTTCCAGTAACTGAAGAGGTTGGTTATGTTAATACATGTCTTAAAGTTTATGGCAGAAATATGAAAGATAAAAGCTATAGCTTACTTTTAGGAATGGATACAATTGAAAGAATGATAGAAAGCGAAGATTTTATAAAGAAGTTAATCTTACTGCAGAATGGTACGGTGCTAAAAATAGTAAAAGATATACAATTCCCGATAGCATGTTATGAATTAGGAAATGAAACCGTCAGTAGACTTAGGACACCTCAATGAAGAGGGACATGATCTGGTAGGTAAACTTATCAATAAATACAAAATACTTCAATATCATGAGGGGGATCAATTAACAAACACCCAAAGTATTATGCACGAAATTCGTCTTACCAGTGACGAACAAATATATGCAAAATTATATAAGCTTCCTCCAAAGCATGAAGATGAAGTCAATAGACAGGTTACCGAAATGGAGAAGCAAGGCATTGTTAGGAAATCTAATAGCCGGTATGCCTCTCCAATAGTAGTAGTGGCAAAAAAATCTGATAAAGACGGTAAAATACAATACAGATTGTGCGTCGACTACCGTAAATTAAACGAATTTACAGTCCCAGATAGGTTCCCGTTACCTAATATCAATAACATATTGAATAAGCTTCGAAGAGAACAACATTTTTCAACCTTGGATTTACCCAAGGGTTATCATCAAATTATCGTTCATCCGAAAGACATACACAAAACAGCCTTCATCAACCCAGCGGCCTATATGAATATGTCAGGATTCCGTTCGGATTGAAGAACGCTCCCGCCACATTCCAACGGTTAATGAAGGACATTTTGAGATAATTTATAGGTCGAATATGTATCGTCTATTTAGACGATAAATTAATTTTCTCCACATCCCTACAGGAGCATATCGTTGCCCTTAAACAAATTTTCAAAACACTAGCAAGGCATAATCTGAAATTACAGATCAGCAAGTGTTCGTTTTTAAAAAAGAATACGGAATTTTTAGGTCACATTCTAACGAAAGACGGAATGAAACCTAATCCAAATAAAGTAAAAGTTATCCGAGATATCCCCCTTCCTTCCACGCAAAAACAACTTAAATCATATCTGGGTGCGAGTGGATACTATAGGAAATTCATAAAGGATTATTCCAAAATCGCTTTCCCAATGATTAGGTATTTAAAAAAGATAATAAAATTAATACACATGACCCGGAGTATATACAAGCTTTTGAAACAATGAAATCAAATCTAATTAATCACCCTGTTCTGAATTCCCGGACTTTAATAAGTCATTCTCACTCTTTACGGATGCAAGTAATTATGCGATAGGAGCTGTCTAGACCCAAGACAGTCAACCTGTTTGTTATGCATCAGGTACACTCAATACACACGAGCTAACTATTCCACCACCGATAAGGAATTTATGGCTATAGTATGGGCAACTTCATACTTTAGACCATATCTTTGGGGGAAGAAGTTTAAGATCATTACCGACCATCAACCAATCAAGTATTTGAGTAAGAAATATAAAGATACCGAGTTCGGCCAAAGAAATCAACGTTGGTTATTAAAATTACAGGAATTTGATTTTGATATCGAATACGCTAAGGGAAAAGAAAACAAAGTAGCCGATTTTCTTAGTAGAATTCCACCTGTACAACATGAAACTAATAACACAGACTCAGATAATCAAACCATACACTCTTCAAGTGAACAAGCATTAGACCACATTCCTATTTCAAATTCAAAACCCAAATTATACTCACAAGATCCCCACCACAAGAAATAGAAATATTGTATAAAACTGTCTTTTATTATTTATCTAGATATGAATAGATCAGAAGAATATTGGAAAGATTTGCTTAATAGAATACAAACAATTTTGATAGACCTCTTCAGCCATTCAGGAATAGTAGAAGCCTATCATACATTAAAAAATGCAATCTTTTACCCAAACTTAATAAAGCATAACCACAGAATCATAGGCAATTGTCAAGTATGCCAAGCAAGCAAGTACAATAGAAAACCTATTAAAGCTAAACTCTAATTAACAGAAACACCAACGAACAAAAATGACATTATTCACATGGACATATTCCATTTTAATAAACAAATTTATCTGACCTTCATAGACAAGCTGAAGAAGCAGGCATACGTTTATAGACTTGCAAGTAAAAACTATATACACAAAATAGAAAGCTTAGAGGAGCATATCAATAAATGCGGGAGACCAAAAAAAATAATAACCGACAATGAGTTTAGATCAACAAATGTTTTAGAATTCCTAAGAGAACATAATATCGAGATACATTTTACCAAGCCCAACTCCCATACTGGGAATTCGGACGTCGAACGGTTGCACTCTACCATTTTAGAAATTTTGCATACAATCAAAGACAGGGATATTTCTACAAATACAAAAATATTTAGAGCTTTTAGATACTATAACAACCGATATCATAATACACTAGGGACCTCACCCAATAAAACGGAAGAGGTTGATAAGAAAAAATTGGTAGAACGAATCAGAAATATCAAACGAAAAAAAATCGAAAAAGCGAACGAAACTCGTGAAACTTATTTAGAAACCCGATCGGAAGGTTTTGTAAAAAATTACAAACATGTTCGACATAAGGATGAACCCTACTATAGACAAATTAAGCTTAGAAATATACATGTCTCAAACATTAAAAGAGCCCCTAAAATTCCTGGTTTGGGCCCTAATGTTAACCATGCTAACAGTGCCAGCACCAGCAACAGCAACACTCTGGCTGCAACCAATTCAAGCCGATAATTGTTTTTCCTTGATCTATATGGGAACAATTCAACTAGTGAACGAAACCCAAACGATCTTACATTTGATTGATTTAAATTCACTTCGGGAAATAGCGTCAAATCTTCAAGAACAAATACATCCTGAGCATGATGTAGAATATACAATGAAATAGACTTAATTCGCACAAAAATTACTACAATTCTCCCAACAGCAACATATAGGAAAAGAAGGGGACTAATCAACTTGGGAGGAACATTCCAGAGATGACTGTTCGGAACTATGGACGAGGATGACCGACAAGACATCGAAATGCATTTGGAAACTTTAGGCGAAAACAATCACAACGCAATAGAGACATTAAATAATCAGATTCAGCTTAATAAAAAATTCACGGACAACATCTTAAACCTCATCTCATCTCATTTTCAATGACCCGCATGTTCCACTAAATGGGTCGCGGGGGCAATGCATGCACGAGAGATCTCTAGGCCACTCGATCCTCCGCCATCGACTCTAACTCATCAGGAGCTATGCCCAAGCGCAACCAGGCGAGTGTTTGGACTTGGTCCAACCATCTCATCCTAGGTCTGCCAAGCGGTCGCCTACCTGATGGAATCGCATTCAAAGCACGCCTCGGAAGTCGTGATGATGAGGACATTCGTGCCACGTGACCAAACCAACGAAGTACAGCCCTTTCCGTTCGAAGAAGCAGCTGCCCAACATTCAACTCCCCGCGCACTGTCGTGTTTCTCACCCTATCCCGGCGAGTAATTCCCACAACAGCACGAAGAAATCTCATCTCGGCAGCTTGTATTCGCGATCTTATTCTTTCGGTCATTACCCAAATTTCATGACCATAGGTGAGAGTTGGAACAAATACTGCGTTAAAAACCGCTAACTTGGCTTTGACACCAAGCTCGGCCTTCCTGATTACAGATCGACCAAGCTGTTTCAAAATTGACCCAGCTTGACCAATCCTACAGGAAAGCTCAGCATTATTCCTCCCATCACTCGTGAAGAAGACCCCGAGATACTTGAACTTCTCCACCTGTTTCAATGGGACTCCACTAACATGTAGAGTGCATTGAACAGGGGTTCTGGAAATAACCATAACATCTTAAACCTTAAAAATTTAATAGAAAAAGATAGGTTAACAGCAATATCTCTGTCAGATAGTATAGGTAGAAGACAAAAAGCGTTGTTAAAAAGGCAAGAGAAAACAGAAGTCTTATTGAAACTTAAAATTCTTGAAAACAAACTGGATGATATACTTAATGCAATTTCTATAGCCAGATTAGGAATTTTACACCCGAGTATGCTTTCTCAAGAAGAATTTAGTACTATGAAGTTAGATATAAGTAAAATCAAGATAAGTAAGGTAGGAGTAATGGAGTATAAAAATAATAAACTTATAATTGCTATAAAGATACCAGTCAATTATATAAATGTTCAAATAAAGAAAATTATTTCAGTACCAAATAATGTAAAGCGAGAAATATTCATAGATAAGGACACATTTGTGGAATTTGATAAAAAACAATATTCAACTGAATATAATGTTAACAAACTCAAGCAACGACAGGATTGCCTCATTAAAAATATATGTCAGTATAAATTTAATAATGTATTCTGCATAGAAAATATAGACGATAATACTTATGTAATAAAAAAACGCAGATAACATTTTAATTAAAAATTATTGTGATGACAGAAATGTTAATGTCACTAACAACTATTTAATTCAAATACAGAATTGTTCGATTCAAATTAAAGATCAGATAATAAATGCAAAACCTGTAGAATTTGTGTATAAATTTAGTTACAATTCAGATGAAAAAATGTTTATAAACAACAGCTTAAGTTTTAAAAGCATTAACCTCCAAAACATGAAAAATATGAAACCAATTACGGAACTTGAATATCACAAAATTAATGGGTACTTTTTAACCCCAACCATGTTTGCTATAATTGTAATAATCATAATAGTTATAAGCATATTGTATTGTAAAAACAGGAGAATGAAGATTAGAGTTCAAAATGTTATACGAAATCCAGCAGAAGCGCCACAAATAAAGTTGTCTCCGGAAATAACTACAACTCAGGAGAGTTTTAAATTAAAGGAAGGAGGAGTTACATATCCATTGAATATTCCCTTCCCAAGAAATCCAAAGGTAACAGTTAGCCCACTGAAAACGACACCTGACATTCCTTCATGTACCGAAAAGTAGGTACAGACACATTCCTCTCCCACGAAAATGCAAGTGTGCATTTTTCACCTGGTAACGAGCTGTGTGGATGGGGTTGCTGCTGCGATGGAAAAGTGCAGCCTCGCTTGGACAGCGGCTTTTACTTAGGAAGGCAACATTATAATTAAATAAAAATAGAATTGAAACGATAAAACGTTTTTTTTTGTTAAAGAAAATTATTACTGGCGCAGTCGGTAGGATTGTTGAAAAAATTCACAATCCATACGAGAACGAGCAATCTAGTTAAAACCGCGGAACTAAGTGAATTTAAACTGGACAGACGAAGATCTGCCAGGCAAGTAGCATTTGACCTTAGAAGACTACAAGGTACAATGGCAAACGAAAATCACGCCTGTTAGGAAACGGAGGTTATCCTTGGTCATTTTGATGCATGCCTCGAATATCTTCCGGTTATATTGCCCTAGGAGTTTCTTGGCCTGTTTTTTTCCCCGAGCGTTATTCCAGGTTTCTATCCGGTTCCTTCTTTCTGGTTCCCTGAATTCTTCTCTGAGGAGATGGTCTCCTACAGCGCAGAATGGTTCAGGGCCTATGAAGGCTTCTGATGCTCCTTTCCTTGCCAGGGAGTCGGTCATTTCATTGCCTTCTATCCCCGTATGGCCAGGTATCCAGCAGAGTTTTACTCGGTTTCTCCTACTCAACTCTTTGAGATTTTGCAAGCATTCCCATACAAGTTTGGATTTGATCATGTTGGAGTCTAGTGCCATAATAGCAGCTCGACTGTCCGATATTATTGCCTTGTCGCAGTTGGTATAATTTCTTTCATGATTAATCTGAATGCATCTGTCTATGACATAAATTTCCGCTTAAAAGATGCTGGTACATTTGCCCATGGATTCGAAGTATTTTGTCCTGGGTCCAAAAACTCCTGCTCCAGTTCCTTCCTCAGTTCTTGATCCATCTGTATACCATTTTACCGTGTTGCTGATCAGTCTGTGTTCCATGCTTTTCGACTAGTGCATCGAATTGTCTCGATGTAATGCACCTGTCTTTACCTACCTCTTCTATTGCCATTCTCATGATTGTTTTATCTGCACATTCTGCAACCACTAGATGCAAAGGAGTCAGCTCCAGTAGCACCTTCATGGACGCAGTTGGGCAAGTTCTCATGGCTCCTGTAATATAGAGGCATGCCAACCTTTGAACTTTACTGAGTGTCTCCCTCGCGCTGGTTAGATTGGTTCTGTTGGTTCATGCTATTGCACCATAGGTTATTGTGGGTCGAACAATAGAGATGTACATCCATCTTAAAATACTTGGACTGCATCCCTAGGATTTGCCCGCCAAGCCTCGACAAATCATCAGAGCACGTGTCACTTTCCTGGTTATCTCTTCTGTGTGCTTCTTCCAGGTGATTTTGGTGTCCAAGATTACTCCCAGATATTTAACTTCTTGTACCCGAGTCAGTGTTGTACCCGACAGATTTATTTGTTTAAGTCGTTCCAGATTTCGTTTTCTTGTGAAAGGTACTATGGTGGTTTCTGCCGGATTCAGGCTCAGCCCAGTCGACAAGCACCATTCCTTAGTTAAAGTTATTCCCCATTTTTGCCCTGGCTATGATTACTATGTCATCGGCATATGCCTGTCATCTGATGCCACGGTTAATTAATATCTCAAGCTCGTCTACAACTAGGTTCCACGTGAGAGGAGATAGAACTCCTTCTTGTGGTCATCCTCTGGTTGTGTCAACTTTTATTATGCCTCCTGGTGTGTGAGTCTCCGCTGATCTTGTACTCAGGATTTCATAGATCCATTTCGATACTGTGTGGTTGACTTCCTTTTTGTCCAGAGCCCGAACAATTGCATCATGGGATATGTTGTCAAATACTCCTTCAATATCCAAGAAAGCACATATAACTATTTCTTCGCATCATGAGCCCTTTCTATAGCTTCTGTCAGTTGGTAGAGTTGCTATACAGCAGATGCTATTATAGTTTAGTTAGTTAGTTTTAATGCATTTTTTTATTTTTATCTTTTAAAAATCTTACATTCTAGAGCAGATGCTATTATATCATGATGGATGTTCACCTGGGCCGCCTTAAGTTTATTGGAGAGGAGCATCGAGTTTATTGCTCGTTGGGGGCTAATGCCCCGCTCTCATCCTAGAGGAGTATACTCTCCTCTATCACCACTACCGTCATCTAATTTTCCCCATCAGAGAACGAGTCTTCCGACAAAGAAATGTATTCCTCTCCTCACTCAGTCGCTTGCTTAGCAGGAGGAGCGAGTGTTACAACCTGCTGAGGATCTGATTTCTCCTCTGCAGGTTCTGTCCTCTCCGAATTTGGGTTTGGAGTGGTCAACTGACTCATCTCCTCCTCTGACATTTTGAGTCCAGAAACTGCAACTCTGCCAAACCTGTAACTTTGTAAATTGTAACCTGTAAATTGTTCTGACGTTTTATAACGTCAGTATCTGCCTGGTTCCCTCGTTTCGACCATACAGCACCTTCCACAGTTTAACATTTATTCTCTCGTTTTGCGCTTCGAGGAGAGCTAGTGTTATTTTGTGCTCCTGTCCAGCGCTTTTGGGGAAATAAATGATAATGGAATGGATACGTGGTATCTCTTTCCCACATTTTGTGGTCAGGCCCACTCCCTTCCAATTACCAAGTTTGAGTGCTACCAGTTTCAGTCATTCCGCAGTCTGCGGAGTTTCGCAGTCAACTAGTAGCATCCCATGCCTGAAATGAATGCCCTGAAATTTGAGCTTGTGCTTCCATCGCAGGTCTTTCCGGTCTTCAGTACACAGCATATCTACCTTCTCGGCTATCGCTGTCCCTATGAGCTTTCTGCCAGCTCCCGCTGCTTTTGCAACAGTTGCTTAGCTTCTGGTCTTTGGAACAGCAACTTGCTTCGAGGATTCCGCCTCCGACCCGTTCAAACTTCAACGATACTGGGTTTTGTGTTGAGGCAGGGTGAGACTTCGTAGCTGTACTACGGCAGGTACTGCTGGAGTCTGTTGGGGGGTCTCCTGACTGGAGGCTAAAAGTTCGTCTTCTGACGATGGGCCAATTGGCTCGTTAGCTTCTTTTTTTTCTGTCTTGTTTTGCTTTTTCGGTTTGTTTGTTCATATTTAGGTTAGGTCCCACGATAATGGGGTCCGCCATACCAGAGCTCCGGATTAGTATGGTAAGGCTGGATTGAAATGAGGCTTCGCCTGTGCACCTCAAGTCTTCAAACTTGCGACTAGTCAACCCACTAGCCATGCATCCCTCGGCGCTTGATGTTCCACCTTGGATTGGGGGATTTTTTCGGGATTTCTTTCATTTATTCTTCTTACATTCCCACACTCAACACAAATATTCACTCATTCACACTCAGGAAGTTAACCTTCTTCCCACCTGCTATATTAGCCAATCCGCCAGTAGAGACATGACCTTCTGGTCGAATTGTTTCCGGTGGCCACCACTAGGAGGTCATAGCTCGACATCCATGAAAAACAATAGTTACGGCACGTGCAACTTTCAGGTTGCTACATGTGATTCCCTCTATTATAATCCATGGCAGACCACCAGATCCGTTGTGATAATCCTCGACAATCTTGTGTATCCTTCGCCTCGGAGCCACAATCAAGTTTCTTGACGTTTCGCCGTCTTTACTTTCCCAAACATGCAAACAACCATTCCTGCGCCCAATAGGCTTTGGCGACAGGACTCTATGGTGCCATTTTTTCCCACATTGGTATGGTTCCACATTCTTTGGCATCGATTATCTTTTTCAGATCTGGATCGTTCCTCTGAACCCTGCGGATCTGTCCCAGCGACCACTGCTCCTCCGGAAGAACACTCAACCATCGCACATCGACGATGTTCTACTTACCTTCTGTCCTTGTGAAATGTTTGCACCAGAAATCGTATAGTAAAGAGATATCCAAATTCTACCTCTCTTGCCCCTTGATTTTGTCTGACAGCGTTTTTTATGCGATTTTTCATACCGTGTCTGTGAATCCATGTGAGCTGCTCAAGTCAGCTGATAACCATACACATTCAAACAAAAGAGGTGAACTACGCCACTTATTTGAAAAACTGTTCGTTGCTTGAACGTTATTTCAAATTCATGTTTTCAACACGAAAATAAGTGCAGAGGGTGCATTCACATGAGCTATTGCAATGTTGTTATTTATTACAAACTAAATATCCGTTATTGTTTGAATATATTATTGAAGAATTATAAAATAGGTAAATGAAGAGCGGTTTAATGGATGTGTATTGTATATACACATATATCGAATTTAACCGATAATAGTAGAATAGCGCAGGTTTTATAAATGGTATAAAGAGTGTAAAAAATGTGCATATCTTTTATTGATATTTGAAGTATTAGATTTCTGTGCCTGTAATTGCGTAGAAAAGTCGCGTATTTTGAAACGGTTGCCTAACCTAAAACGTATTCATTTGATTAATACAAATTTAATAAGAATATTAACAAAAAATTATATCAATTTCATTTTTTCACAAAAATTCAATTCAAGCAAATGCTTTTTGACTTTCAGATTTCTTTGAAAGTAATAATTCGCACGTGAAATAATGAAAGAATTTTATTTGCTTGCATTCTATTTCCAATTTTTCATGAAACTTGATTCATATCAGCATTTTAAACGGATTTCTTTAAACAATACTAATCGTCACATTACTTACATTTGGCAAACATTGCGAAACTTATCCCTGAATGATTTCAATCGTGGGCAAATCAACAAATTTTCCGCTCTTTTCGTGGTGTACCTATGCATTTTTTCTCTTAAATCCACGAATTTCGTGGTGGAATCCATAAATTTTGTGATAGTATGCGTAAATCCCAAGCAAAAACACAGTTTCGCTTAAAACTCCGGGGATAAACGTCATAAATTGTACCACGGACAAGGGGTAATTCTGGGCGAAGTTGGATATCTCTTTACTATTTGATTTCTGGTTTGCACTCTACCTTACAAGCGCGTCGTAATAGTGCGTCCACATTGCCATGTTGTCCCCCTTTGCGGTGTTGCCGTTGCCCTTCAGGATTCTTGAATTGGAGAAGCCACCTTAGTGCAGCATCAGGTGGAACTGTTGACCATATAAATACTTATGGAAGTGTTTCAAACTTTCGACCACCGCCAGAAGCTCTCTTCTCGTGACGCAATAGTTTCATTCGGGCTTCGACAAAATTTTGTTATAATAGGCAATTACCTTCTCCTCGCCATCAATTACTTGGCTGAGGACACCGCCTATTCCATAAGTGCTTGCATCCGTATCCAGTATGAATGTGTTGCCGAATACTGGATATACGAGGATTGGTGCGGAACAGAGCAGCTTCAGATCCTGAAGAGCTGCTTCCTCCGACTCTTTCCACATAAACGGCTGATTTTTCCTCGTCAGGTCATGCAAGCTATGCGCTCTGATCACAAAACCTGGTACGAAACGCCTATAGTATGTACACAGTCCCAAGAAATTCCGTAGCTCGTGCAGATTCGTAGGTCTCGGCCAATGTCTTACAGCTGCTATCTTCTCCTTGTCATTGTGCATAGCCGTATTCTAAAACAACGGCTCCACTTCTTCCACCAAATCAGTCCTTATGATCGAATGTGATGGTCCCGCTTGCCTCCAACGATGCCGTCGACAGTGAGATTGTTCGCCTTCCGTTCGAGTTGGGAAACAAGAATTGTGGGGCAATCCGTTGTGGGAGCCAGTTTTTGCCCCTAGAAACTGATTCCTTTAAGTTTAACGACGGCTTATTGCCGCCGCTGTCTCTGCTCGTATCTGACTGCCGTCTTTTTATATTTCGGGCCGGGAACTTGAATATCACAAAATTAATGGGTACTTTTTAACCCCAACCATGTTTGCTATAATTGTAATAATCATAATAGTTATAAGCATATTGTATTGTAAAAACAGGAGAATGAAGATTAGAGTTCAAAATGTTATACGAAATCCAGCAGAAGCGCCACAAATAAAGTTGTCTCCGGAAATAACTACAACTCAGGAGAGTTTTAAATTAAAGGAAGGAGGAGTTACATATCCATTGAATATTCCCTTCCCAAGAAATCCAAAGATAACAGGTAGCCCACTGAAAACGACACCTGACATTCCTTCATGTACCGAAAAGTAGGTACAGACACATTCCTCTCCCACGAAAATGCAAGTGTGCATTTTTCACCTGGTAACGAGCTGTGTGGATGGGGTTGCTGCTGCGATGGAAGTAGACATAATTTTTAGTTGTTAAACAACCTTCCGAAAAAGTGCAGAATCGCTTGGACAGCGGCTTTTCCTTAGGAAGGCAACATTATAATTAAATAAAAATAGAATTGAAACGATAGAACGTTTTTTTTGTTAAAGAAAATTATTACTGGCGCAGTCGGTAGGATTGTTGAAAAAATTCACAATCCATACGAGAACGAGCAAACTAGTTAAAACCGCGGAACTAACTGAATTTAAACTGGACAGACGAAGATCTGCCAGGCAAGTAGCATTTGACCTTAGAAGACTACAAGGTACAATGGCAAACGAAAATCACGCCTGTTAGGAAACGGAGGTTATTCTTGGTCATTTTGATGCATGCCTCGAATATCTTCCGGTTATATTGCCCTAGGAGTTTCTTGGCCTGTTTTTTTCCCCGAGCGTTATTCCAGGTTTCTATCCGGTTCCTTCTTTCTGGTTCCCTGAATTCTTCTCTGAGGAGATGGTCTCCTACAGCGCAGAATGGTTTAGGGCCTATGAAGGCTTCTGATGCTCCTTTCCTTGCCAGGGAGTCGGTCATTTCATTGCCTTCTATCCCCGTATGGCCAGGTATCCAGCAGAGTTTTACTCGGTTTCTCCTACTCAACTCTTTGAGATTTTGCAATCATTCCCATACAAGTTTGGATTTGATCATGTTGGAGTCTAGTGCCATAATAGCAGCTCGACTGTCCGATATTATTGCTATGTCGCAGTTGGTATAACTTCTTTGAAGATTAATCTGAATGCATCTGTCTATGGCATAAATTTCCGCTTAAAAGATGCTGGTACATTTGCCCATGGATTCGAAGTATTTTGTCCTGGGTCCAAAAACTCCTGCTCCAGTTCCTTCCTCAGTTCTTGATCCATCTGTATACCATTTTACCGTGTTGCTGATCAGTCTGTGTTCCATGCTTTTCGACTAGTGCATCGAATTGTCTCGATGTAATGCACCTGTCTTTACCTACCTCTTCTATTGCCATTCTCATGATTGTTTTATCTGCACATTCTGCAACCACTAGATGCAAAGGAGTCAGCTCCAGTAGCACCTTCATGGACGCAGTTGGGCAAGTTCTCATGGCTCCTGTAATATAGAGGCATGCCAACCTTTGAACTTTACTGAGTGTCTCCCTCGCGCTGGTTAAATTGGTTCTGTTGGTCCATGCTATTGCACCATAGGTTATTGTGGGTCGAACAATAGAGATGTACATCCATCTTAAAATACTTGGACTGCATCCCTAGGATTTGCCCGCCAAGCCTCGACAAATCATCAGAGCACGTGTCACTTTCCTGGTTATCTCTTCTGTGTGCTTCTTCCAGGTGATTTTGGTGTCCAAAATTACTCCCAGATATTTAACTTCTTGTACCCGAGTCAGTGTTGTACCCGACAGATTTATTTGTTTAAGTCGTTCCAGATTTCGTTTTCTTGTGAAAGGTACTATGGTGGTTTCTGCCGGATTCAGGCTCAGCCCAGTCGACAAGCACCATTCCTTAGTTAAAGTTATTCCCCATTTTTGCCCTGGCTATGATTACTATGTCATCGGCATATGCCTGTCATCTGATGCCACGGTTAATTAGTATCTCAAGCTCGTCTACAACTAGGTTCCACGTGAGAGGAGATAGAACTCCTTCTTGTGGTCATCCTCTGGTTGTGTCAACTTTTATTATGCCTCCTGGTGTGTGAGTCTCCGCTGATCTTGTACTCAGGATTTCATAGATCCATTTCGATACTGTGTGGTTGACTTCCTTTTTGTCCAGAGCCCGAACAATTGCATCATGGGATATGTTGTCAAATACTCCTTCAATATCCAAGAAAGCACATATAACTATTTCTTCGCATCATGAGCCCTTTCTATAGCTTCTGTCAGTTGGTAGAGTTGCTATACAGCAGATGCTATTATAGTTTAGTTAGTTAGTTTTAATGCATTTTTTTATTTTTATCTTTTAAAAATCTTACATTCTAGAGCAGATGCTATTATATCATGATGGATGTTCACCTGGGCCGCCTTAAGTTTATTGGAGAGGAGCATCGAGTTTATTGCTCATTGGGGGCTAATGCCCCGCTCTCATCCTGGAGGAGTTTACTCTCCTCTATCACCACTACCGTCATCTCATTTTCCCCATCAGAGAACGAGTCTTCCGACAAAGATATGTATTCCTCTCCTCCCTCAGTCGCTTGCTCAGCAGGAGGAGCGAGTGTTACAACCTGCTGAGGATCTGATTTCTCCTCTGCAGGTTCTGTCCTCTCCGAATTTGGGTTTGGAGTGGTCAACTGACTCATCTCCTCCTCTGACATTTTAAGTCCAGAAACTGCAACTCTGCCAAACCTGTAACTTTGTAAATTGTAACCTGTAAATTGTTCTGACGTTTTATAACGTCAGTATCTGCCTGGTTCCCTCGTTTCGACCATACAGCACCTTCCACAGTTTAACATTTATTCTCTCGTTTTGCGCTTCGAGGAGAGCTAGTGTTATTTTGTGCTCCTGTCCAGCGCTTTTGGGGAAATAAATGATAATGGAATGGATACGTGGTATCTCTTTCCCACATTTTGTGGTCAGGCCCACTCCCTTCCAATTACCAAGTTTGAGTGCTACCAGTTTCAGTCATTCCGCAGTCTGCGGAGTTTCGCAGTCAACTAGTAGCATCCCATGCCTGAAATGAATGCCCTGAAATTTGAGCTTGTGCTTCCATCGCAGGTCTTTCCGGTCTTCAGTACACAGCATATCTACCTTCTCGGCTATCGCTGTCCCTATGAGCTTTCTGCCAGCTCCCGCTGCTTTTGCAACAGTTGCTTAGCTTCTGGTTTTTGGAACAGCAACTTGCTTCGAGGATTCCGCCTCCGACCCGTTCAAACTTCAACGATACTGGGTTTTGTGTTGAGGCAGGGTGAGACTTCGTAGCTGTACTACGGCAGGTACTGCTGGAGTCTGTTGGGGGGTCTCCTGACTGGAGGCTAAAAGTTCGTCTTCTGACGATGGGCCAATTGGCTCGTTAGCTTCTTTTTTTTCTGTCTTGTTTTGCTTTTTCGGTTTGTTTGTTCATATTTAGGTTAGGTCCCACGATAATAGGGTCCGCCATACCAGAGCTCCGGATTAGTATGGTAAGGCTGGATTGAAATGAGGCTTCGCCTGTGCACCTCAAGTCTTCAAACTTGCGACTAGTCAACCCACTAGCCATGCATCCCTCGGCGCTTGATGTTCCACCTTGGATTGGGGGATTTTTTCGGGATTTCTTTCATTTATTCTTCTTACATTCCCACACTCAACACAAATATTCACTCATTCACACTCAGGAAGTTAACCTTCTTCCCACCTGCTATATTAGCCAATCCGCCAGTAGAGACATGACCTTCTGGTCGAATTGTT
Source organism: Myathropa florea (assembly GCA_930367185.1). Taxonomy (NCBI): domain Eukaryota; kingdom Metazoa; phylum Arthropoda; class Insecta; order Diptera; family Syrphidae; genus Myathropa; species Myathropa florea. The sequence continues at coordinate 58,356,089 of OV884004.1, read as the reverse complement.
TCCGGTGGCCACCACTAGGAGGTCATAGCTCGACATCCATGAAAAACAATAGTTACGGCACGTGCAACTTTCAGGTTGCTACATGTGATTCCCTCTATTATAATCCATGGCAGACCACCAGATCCGTTGTGATAATCCTCGACAATTTTGTGTATCCTTCGCCTCGGAGCCACAATCAAGTTTCTTGACGTTTCGCCGTCTTTACTTTCCCAAACATGCAAACAACCATTCCTGAGCTGTAGATTTCGCCACTGCGCCCAATAGGCTTTGGCGAAGGACTCTATGGTGCCAATTTTTCCCACATTGGTATGGTTCCACATTCTTTGGTATCGATTATCTTTCTCAGATCTGGATCGTTCCTCTGAACCCTGCGGATCTGTCCCAGCGACCACTGCTCCTCCGGAAGAACACTCAACCATCGCACATCGACGATGTTCTACTTACCTTCTGTCCTTGTGAAATGTTTGCACCAGAAATCGTATAGTAAAGAGATATCCAAATTCTACCTCTCTTGCCCCTTGATTTTGTCTGACAGCGTTTTTTATGTGATTTTTCATACCGTGTCTGTGAATCCATGTGAGCTGCTCAAGTCAGCTGATAACCATACACATTCAAACAAAAGAGGTGAACTACGCCACTTATTTGAAAAACTGTTCGTTGCTTGAACGTTATTTCAAATTCATGTTTTCAACACGAAAATAAGTGCAGAGGGTGCATTCACATGAGCTATTGCAATGTTGTTATTTATTACAAACTAAATATCCGTTATTGTTTGAATATATTATTGAAGAATTATAAAATAGGTAAATGAAGAGCGGTTTAATGGATGTGTATTGTATATACACATATATCGAATTTAACCGATAATAGTAGAATAGCGCAGGTTTTATAAATGGTATAAAGAGTGTAAAAAATGTGCATATCTTTTATTGATATTTGAAGTATTAGATTTCTGTGCCTGTAATTGCGTAGAAAAGTCGCGTATTTTGAAACGGTTGCCTAACCTAAAACGTATTCATTTGATTAATACAAATTTAATAAGAATATTAACAAAAAATTATATCAATTGCATTTTTTCACAAAAATTCAATTCAAGCAAATGCTTTTTGACTTTCAGATTTCTTTGAAAGTAATAATTCGCACGTGAAATAATGAAAGAATTTTATTTGCTTGCATTCTATTTCCAATTTTTCATGAAACTTGATTCATATCAGCATTTTAAACGGATTTCTTTAAACAATACTAATCGTCACATTATTTACATTTGGCAAACATTGCGAAACTTATCCCTGAATGATTTCAATCGTGGGCAAATCAACAAATTTTCCGCTCTTTTCGTGGTGTACCTATGCATTTTTTCTCTTAAATCCACGAATTTCGTGGTGGAATCCATAAATTTTGTGATAGTATGCGTAAATCCCAAGCAAAAACACAGTTTCGCTTAAAACTCCGGGGATAAACGTCATAAATTGTACCACGGACAAGGGGTAATTCTGGGCGAAGTTGGATATCTCTTTACTATTTGATTTCTGGTTTGCACTCTACCTTACAAGCGCGTCGTAATAGTGCGTCCACATTGCCATGTTGTTCCCCTTTGCGGTGTTGCCGTTGCCCTTCAGGATTCTTGAATTGGAGAAGCCACCTTAGTGCAGCATCAGGTGGAACTGTTGACCATATAAATACTTATGGAAGTGTTTCAAACTTTCGACCACCGCCAGAAGCTCTCTTCTCGTGACGCAATAGTTTCTTTCGGGCTTCGACAAAATTTTGTTATAATAGGCAATTACCTTCTCCTCGCCATCAATTACTTGGCTGAGGACACCGCCTATTCCATAAGTGCTTGCATCCGTATCCAGTATGAATGTGTTGCCGAATACTGGATATACGAGGATTGGTGCGGAACAGAGCAGCTTCAGATCCTGAAGAGCTGCTTCCTCTGACTCTTTCCACATAAACGGCTGATTTTTCCTCGTCAGGTCATGCAAGCTATGTGCTCTGATCACAAAACCTGGTACGAAACGCCTATAGTATGTACACAGTCCCAAGAAATTCCGTAGCTCGTGCAGATTCGTAGGTCTCGGCCAATGTCTTACAGCTGCTATCTTCTCCTCGTCATTGTGCATAGCCGTATTGTAAAACAACGGCTCCACTTCTACCAAATCAGTCCTTATGATCGAATGTGATGGTCCCGCTTGCCTCCAACGATGCCGTCGACAGTGAGATTGTTCGCCTTCCGTTCGAGTTGGGAAACAAGAATTGTGGGGCAATCCGTTGTGGGAGCCAGTTTTTGCCCCTAGAAACTGATTCCTTTAAGTTTAACGACGGCTTATTGCCGCCGCTGTCTCTGCTCGTATCTGACTGCCGTCTTTTTATATTTCGGGCCGGGAACTTGAATATCACAAAATTAATGGGTACTTTTTAACCCCAACCATGTTTGCTATAATTGTAATAATCATAATAGTTATAAGCATATTGTATTGTAAAAACAGGAGAATGAAGATTAGAGTTCAAAATGTTATACGAAATCCAGCAGAAGCGCCACAAATAAAGTTGTCTCCGGAAATAACTACAACTCAGGAGAGTTTTAAATTAAAGGAAGGAGGAGTTACATATCCATTGAATATTCCCTTCCCAAGAAATCCAAAGGTAACAGTTAGCCCACTGAAAACGACACCTGACATTCCTTCATGTACCGAAAAGTAGGTACAGACACATTCCTCTCCCACGAAAATGCAAGTGTGCATTTTTCACCTGGTAACGAGCTGTGTGGATGGGGTTGCTGCTGCGATGGAAGTAGACATAATTTTTAGTTGTTAAACAACCTTCCGAAAAAGTGCAGCCTCGATTGGACAGCGGCTTTTCCTTAGGCAACATTATAATTAAATAAAAATAGAATTGAAACGATAGAACGTTTTTTTTGTTAAAGAAAATTATTACTGGCGCAGTCGGTAGGATTGTTGAAAAAATTCACAATCCATACGAGAACGAGCAAACTAGTTAAAACCGCGGAACTAAGTGAATTTAAACTGGACAGACGAAGATCTGCCAGGCAAGTAGCATTTGACCTTAGAAGACTACAAGGTACAATGGCAAACGAAAATCACGCCTGTTAGGAAACGGAGGTTATTCTTGGTTATTTTGATGCATGCCTCGAATATCTTCCGGTTATATTGCCCTAGGAGTTTCTTGGCCTGTTTTTTTCCCCGAGCGTTATTCCAGGTTTCTATCCGGTTCCTTCTTTCTGGTTCCCTGAATTCTTCTCTGAGGAGATGGTCTCCTACAGCGCAGAATGGTTCAGGGCCTATGAAGGCTTCTGATGCTCCTTTCCTTGCCAGGGAGTCGGTCATTTCATTGCCTTCTATCCCCGTATGGCCAGGTATCCAGCAGAGTTTTACTCGGTTTCTCCTACTCAACTCTTTGAGATTTTGCAAGCATTCCCATACAAGTTTGGATTTGATCATGTTGGAGTCTAGTGCCATAATAGCAGCTCGACTGTCCGATATTATTGCTATGTCGCAGTTGGTATAACTTCTTTGAAGATTAATCTGAATGCATCTGTCTATGGCATAAATTTCCGCTTAAAAGATGCTGGTACATTTGCCCATGGATTCGAAGTATTTTGTCCTGGGTCCAAAAACTCCTGCTCCAGTTCCTTCCTCAGTTCTTGATCCATCTGTATACCATTTTACCGTGTTGCTACTCAGTCTGTGTTCCATGCTTTTCGGCTAGTGCATCGAATTGTCTCGATGTAATGCACCTGTCTTTACCTACCTCTTCTATTGCCATTCTCATGATTGTTTTATCTGCACATTCTGCAACCACTAGATGCAAAGGAGTCAGCTCCAGTAGCACCTTCATGGACGCAGTTGGGCAAGTTCTCATGGCTCCTGTAATATAGAGGCATGCCAACCTTTGAACTTTACTGAGTGTCTCCCTCGCGCTGGTTCTGTTGGTCCATGCTATTGCACCATAGGTAATTGTGGGTCGAACAATAGAGATGTACATCCATCTTAAAATAATTGGACTGCATCCCTAGGATTTGCCCGCCAAGCTTCGACAAATCATCAGAGCACGCGTCGCTTTCCTGGTTATCTCTTCTGTGTGCTTCTTCCAGGTGATTTTGGTGTCCAAGATTACTCCCAGATATTTAACTTCTTGTACCCGAGTCAGTGTTGTACCCGACAGATTTATTTGTTTAAGTCGTTCCAGATTTCGTTTTCTTGTGAAAGGTACTATGGTGGTTTCTGCCGGATTCAGGCTCAGCCCAGTCGACAAGCACCATTCCTTAGTTAAAGTTATTCCCCATTTTTGCCCTGGCTATGATTACTATGTCATCGGCATATGCCTGTCATCTGATGCCACGGTTAATTAGTATCTCAAGCTCGTCTACAACTAGGTTCCACGTGAGAGGAGATAGAACTCCTTCTTGTGGTCATCCTCTGGTTGTGTCAACTTTTATTATGCCTCCTGGTGTGTGAGTCTCCGCTGATCTTGTACTCAGGATTTCATAGATCCATTTCGATACTGTGTGGTTGACTTCCTTTTTGTCCAGAGCCCGAACAATTGCATCATGGGATATGTTGTCAAATACTCCTTCAATATCCAAGAAAGCCCCGCTCTCATCCTGGAGGAGTTTACTCTCCTCTATCACCACTACCGTCATCTCATTTTCCCCATCAGAGAACGAGTCTTCCGACAAAGATATGTATTCCTCTCCTCCCTCAGTCGCTTGCTCAGCAGGAGGAGCGAGTGTTACAACCTGCTGAGGATCTGATTTCTCCTCTGCAGGTTCTGTCCTCTCCGAATTTGGGTTTGGAGTGGTCAACTGACTCATCTCCTCCTCTGACATTTTAAGTCCAGAAACTGCAACTCTGCCAAACCTGTAACTTTGTAAATTGTAACCTGTAAATTGTTCTGACGTTTTATAACGTCAGTATCTGCCTGGTTCCCTCGTTTCGACCATACAGCACCTTCCACAGTTTAACATTTATTCTCTCGTTTTGCGCTTCGAGGAGAGCTAGTGTTATTTTGTGCTCCTGTCCAGCGCTTTTGGGGAAATAAATGATAATGGAATGGATACGTGGTATCTCTTTCCCACATTTTGTGGTCAGGCCCACTCCCTTCCAATTACCAAGTTTGAGTGCTACCAGTTTCAGTCATTCCGCAGTCTGCGGAGTTTCGCAGTCAACTAGTAGCATCCCATGCCTGAAATGAATGCCCTGAAATTTGAGCTTGTGCTTCCATCGCAGGTCTTTCCGGTCTTCAGTACACAGCATATCTACCTTCTCGGCTATCGCTGTCCCTATGAGCTTTCTGCCAGCTCCCGCTGCTTTTGCAACAGTTGCTTAGCTTCTGGTCTTTGGAACAGCAACTTGCTTCGAGGATTCCGCCTCCGACCCGTTCAAACTTCAACGATACTGGGTTTTGTGTTGAGGCAGGGTGAGACTTCGTAGCTGTACTACGGCAGGTACTGCTGGAGTCTGTTGGGGGGTCTCCCGACTGGAGGCTAAAAGTTCGTCTTCTGACGATGGGCCAATTGGCTCGTTAGCTTCTTTTTTTTCTGTCTTGTTTTGCTTTTTCGGTTTGTTTGTTCATATTTAGGTTAGGTCCCACGATAATAGGGTCCGCCATACCAGAGCTCCGGATTAGTATGGTAAGGCTGGATTGAAATGAGGCTTCGCCTGTGCACCTCAAGTCTTCAAACTTGCGACTAGTCAACCCACTAGCCATGCATCCCTCGGCGCTTGATGTTCCACCTTGGATTGGGGGATTTTTTCGGGATTTCTTTCATTTATTCTTCTTACATTCCCACACTCAACACAAATATTCACTCATTCACACTCAGGAAGTTAACCTTCTTCCCACCTGCTATATTAGCCAATCCGCCAGTAGAGACATGACCTTCTGGTCGAATTGTTTCCGGTGGCCACCACTAGGAGGTCATAGCTCGACATCCATGAAAAACAATAGTTACGGCACGTGCAACTTTCAGGTTGCTACATGTGATTCCCTCTATTATAATCCATGGCAGACCACCAGATCCGTTGTGATAATCCTCGACAATTTTGTGTATCCTTCGCCTCGGAGCCACAATCAAGTTTCTTGACGTTTCGCCGTCTTTACTTTCCCAAACATGCAAACAACCATTCCTGAGCTGTAGATTTCGCCACTGCGCCCAATAGGCTTTGGCGACAGGACTCTATGGTGCCATTTTTTCCCACATTGGTATGGTTCCACATTCTTTGGCATCGATTATCTTTTTCAGATCTGGATCGTTCCTCTGAACCCTGCGGATCTGTCCCAGCGACCACTGCTCCTCCGGAAGAACACTCAACCATCGCACATCGACGATGTTCTACTTACCTTCTGTCCTTGTGAAATGTTTGCACCAGAAATCGTATAGTAAAGAGATATCCAAATTCTACCTCTCTTGCCCCTTGATTTTGTCTGACAGCGTTTTTTATGCGATTTTTCATACCGTGTCTGTGAATCCATGTGAGCTGCTCAAGTCAGCTGATAACCATACACATTTAAACAAAAGAGGTGAACTACGCCACTTATTTGAAAAACTGTTCGTTGCTTGAACGTTATTTCAAATTCATGTTTTCAACACGAAAATAAGTGCAGAGGGTGCATTCACATGAGCTATTGCAATGTTGTTATTTATTACAAACTAAATATCCGTTATTGTTTGAATATATTATTGAAGAATTATAAAATAGGTAAATGAAGAGCGGTTTAATGGATGTGTATTGTATATACACATATATCGAATTTAACCGATAATAGTAGAATAGCGCAGGTTTTATAAATGGTATAAAGAGTGTGAAAAATGTGCATATCTTTTATTGATATTTGAAGTATTAGATTTCTGTGCCTGTAATTGCGTAGAAAAGTCGCGTATTTTGAAACGGTTGCCTAACCTAAAACGTATTCATTTGATTAATACAAATTTAATAAGAATATTAACAAAAAATTATATCAATTTCATTTTTTCACAAAAATTCAATTCAAGCAAATGCTTTTTGACTTTCAGATTTCTTTGAAAGTAATAATTCGCACGTGAAATAATGAAAGAATTTTATTTGCTTGCATTCTATTTCCAATTTTTCATGAAACTTGATTCATATCAGCATTTTAAACGGATTTCTTTAAACAATACTAATCGTCACATTATTTACATTTGGCAAACATTGCGAAACTTATCCCTGAATGATTTCAATCGTGGGCAAATCAACAAATTTTCCGCTCTTTTCGTGGTGTACCTATGCATTTTTTCTCTTAAATCCACGAATTTCGTGGTGGAATCCATAAATTTTGTGATAGTATGCGTAAATCCCAAGCAAAAACACAGTTTCGCTTAAAACTCCGGGGATAAACGTCATAAATTGTACCACGGACAAGGGGTAATTCTGGGCGAAGTTGGATATCTCTTTACTATTTGATTTCTGGTTTGCACTCTACCTTACAAGCGCGTCGTAATAGTGCGTCCACATTGCCATGTTGTCCCCCTTTGCGGTGTTGCCGTTGCCCTTCAGGATTCTTGAATTGGAGAAGCCACCTTAGTGCAGCATCAGGTGGAACTGTTGACCATATAAATACTTATGGAAGTGTTTCAAACTTTCGACCACCGCCAGAAGCTCTCTTCTCGTGACGCAATAGTTTCTTTCGGGCTTCGACAAAATTTTGTTATAATAGGCAATTACCTTCTCCTCGCCATCAATTACTTGGCTGAGGACACCGCCTATTCCATAAGTGCTTGCATCCGTATCCAGTATGAATGTGTTGCCGAATACTGGATATACGAGGATTGGTGCGGAACAGAGCAGCTTCAGATCCTGAAGAGCTGCTTCCTCTGACTCTTTTCACATAAACGGCTGATTTTTCCTCGTCGGGTCATGCAAGCTATGAGCTCTGATCACAAAACCTGGTACGAAACGCCTATAGTATGTACACAGTCCCAAGAAATTCCGTAGCTCGTGCAGATTCGTAGGTCTCGGCCAATGTCTTACAGCTGCTATCTTCTCCTCGTCATTGTGCATAGCCGTATTCTAAAACAACGGCTCCACTACTTCCACCAAATCAGTCCTTATGATCGAATGTGATGGTCCCGCTTGCCTCCAACGATGCCGTCGACAGTGAGACTGTTCGCCTTCCGTTCGAGTTGGGAAACAAGGATTGTGGGGCAATCCGTTGTGGGAGCCAGTTTTTGCCCCTAGAAACTGATTCCTTTAAGTTTAACGACGGCTTATTGCCGCCGCTGTCTCTGCTCGTATCTGACTGCCGTCTTTTTATATTTCGGGCCGGTGACTGTGACTTGGAACGTTTCCTCCGTTCCCTGCAGTCGCATGCCATGTGTCCGATCTTGTCGCAGACGAAGCAACGGCCCTTAAATTTGTCTTAAGTAGGGCTCGGATATACATCCACTCTGCGAGCTCTGGTATACTGGACACATGCCAGTCCAGCTGCCTCGTATGACAGAGCTCCAGCAACCGTCTCTTGGAAAATGTTCCTTGGTGACAGCAGTGTTGTTCGTTTTGTCTCCAGATCTCTTATTCCGTCTATGAATGCGTCAGTCTCCTTATTTTCAGTAAGTTCCAATGTTGAGCCGGCGTAAACTAGATGTGCCAATCGCTCAACTTCCGCTGTGAACTCTTGAAGTGACTCACCGTTGCGCTGCTATAGGCCCTTCACCTCCATCTGGAGGACTTGCTTCCGGTATTCGCTTCCATACTTTCGTTGTAGACAGCTCACGAATGCTTCGTAGTCCATCTGGAGATCTTCTCGAATCGTCTGGAGCACATCTGCGGAACCACCCTTTCGCGAAAGATGATGCTATGATGCTAAGATGTGCTCTGGCGACAGATGTTCCGAAATGCAGCTGTTAACACTGGTTCTCTAACCTTTAGAACACAGATGTCCTTCTCCATTCTCCATTCGTGAACCTTCTCGTTGACCGATGTTTCCAGACCCTCCACCGCTGTCTCTAGGCTCAGAACTTTCTCGTCGAATTGATGTACTTTCTCGTCCAACACTGAACTTCAGTATTTACCTCCAGAAGTATCTGTTCTAGACGGTTTTGTTGTTCTTCCAGAGCTTTCTTGATTTCGGCATTTTGATCCTTTAACGATTGCTGTACACTGCCCAACGATTGCTGTATAGTTCCCAGCGATTGATGCATTTTTTCTTCAATCGATTGCTGCACAGTTCCCATTTGCTGTTTTTGTTCCTCTAACGATTGCTGCACAGGTCCCAGTGATTGATGTATTTTTTCTTCAATCGATTGCTGCACAGTTCCTATTTGCTTCTTTTGTTCCTCTAACGATTGCTGCACAGGTCCCAGTGATTGATGCATTTCTTCTTCAATCGATTGCTGCACAGTTCCCAGCGTGCATTTGTTGCTTTTGTTCTTGGAACAAATTTTGCATTATCGCAATTACCTGTGCAAGATCAAGATCCAGAAGGTTCTTTTTTCGATGTTGACGCAACTTCAGCGATGAATTCATGCGTCTCCACATCGATTTAATTTTTTTCTAGAGCTTCGCGCAGTTGTTGTTGTAACTCCGCCTTTCCTCCAACGGTCGAAAGGCTTCTCTGCGCCAGCTCCTTCTAAAGATGTTCCACTTTTAGTTGCACAAATTGACCATTTCGTCACAATCTTCTGACACCAAATGTTACGTTATTCACAAATAAACGTAATTTTAATAAGCAATTTTATTACAGGTTCGATCACTGAATTGTAACAAAATAAATCAATTTTTATATTTATTTATTTATTTATTTCGTCTTACTAGTTACAAACTGTTTTAGACTACTTAAGCATAAACATTATATTTATTTAATCGTTGAAGATATTTTGTAGAATACGAAATGCGGAAAATACTAATACTGTTAAATTTAAATAGAATTCAATATCGTGGTTTTGCAACATAATCTTGATATATTAAAATCTATCACATGTGAATACAAATTCTAGTTGATGCAAGCCATAGTTATAGAGTAATTTCGTACATAATTTGTTCCGTATTTAGAGTTAAAAAAGAATAATATTATATATATGTTAAGCAGTGATAATAAATGAGACTAATCTATGTGACCAGTTAATAAATCATGAGCGAAAAGAACAGAGTAATAAATTCTCCTTTGCGCAAGCGATTTCAAATCAATAAACGCGCATCTTGCTTCGTATGAGGGCATGTTGTTGTTCCAGTTTATTTTTCGGAGAGCAAATTTCGTAAAACGCTTTTGAATTTTTCCAATACGCAATTCAGCATTTTGGTAATAAGGGCTCCAAACGATACAGCCATATTCCAAAATGGAACGAATAAGTTAGGTGTAACGAATTAAAAAGCCAAGCATGGAATTAGCTTTGCCAATTATATAGTCCATATGCAATGAGAAATTCAAATCAGGATCAAAAATTACTCCTAAGTCTTTTTGACTCGTTACTCTTTTCACAACAGATCCTTGAATGGTGTAGTCAAAGACAATTGAAATGCTTTTTCTACAGAAAGTTTGAACTGAGCATTAATTTATGTTGAAATACAAGTGGTTCAAAGTGCACCAGTCATTAGCCTTATTGAGGTTATATTATAGTCTTAGCGCGTCATCATCAGATCTAACAGAGTTGTAAATTTTTAAGTCATCCGCATATAAATGACAGTTGGATGTCGATATAAACGATAGCAGATCGTTAATAAACAGAAGGAATAGGAGCATGCCAATATGGCTGCCTTGAGGGACGCCCGAGAAATTATGAATCTCTCTAGTTGCAGGTTCACCAGGTACTCTCTGATCCAGCTTAAAATATTGGAATGAAATCCAAGCATTTCCAGTTTTTTTTAAAAGAACCTGATGGTGGACCCTGTCGAAAGACGTCTTAATCATCACGGTCTTAGATAAGCTTTTAAACATAGATAAGCTTTTATTAAATCAAACGGGTTTATTAGAGCGTGTTATTCGCTCAGTTAGTACAAATCTGGAAATTACTTCATTAATTATTTGCATAAACTCATCAAAAGCATTGTTTAAATTCTTCGAATCAAGCGTAGCTCGCCAGTTTACAAAAGATAAATGATTATTAATAGCATCAAAGACCGCTCTAACAAAATCATACTTGACACTATCGATGTTCGTAGACAGAGCATTTAAAATAGATAAATTAATTGAAACTTTAAAAGCACCATAAAAAATACTATTTTTAAGTATTGGAAAATCGGCTGGGCTCAAGGAAGCCTCTACCTCTTCACTTATAAACGCTAAATCTAATACATTTCTCATAGCATTGCAAAATGTATTTAGCTGGCGCAAATTACTCGCAAGCAAACTATCAAGGCCAGGTAAATTAAAATCACCTAAAACTAGGGCATACGATGAACTATTACAGTGATTCACAATATCAGTAATGTTTTTTACATGAGCAACATAAATCTCATTGTCAGCATTCGGAGGAATATAAGATACTAAAATATATAAACTAATTATTTCAGTAATTCCGGACACATACAAAGCTAAACACATGCAAATTTGTTCGATCATACCCGATGTGTTGAGCAATGTAATTTCTCTACTCTTCAAGCTTTTCCGGACAGCAAGCAAAACTCCCCCTCCCCTCTCATGACCAGTAAGAATGGGACATCTATCAGTCCGATAAACTTCAAATTCGTCGGTAAATAGTTTAGCAGACCTTATTCCTTCATGCAACCAAGTTTCTGTGAGGGCAATGACAGCATACGAACAATCAGCTGCAGCGAGAAAGAGATCCACAGTTTTGGTTCTCATTCCACCCACATTTTGATAGTACAATGAGAGAGAACAAGAGCCATTTGGCATACGATTATTAGCAACAGCAGCATCGAAAGGAGAGAGAGAGTGGCTTATGTTTGAGCGGTTGGGTTTGTTTTTTGAAAGAAATTTAAATGAGCGCACTCTGATACTACTAAGCCACTTATCGGAATTTAAGAAAATGTTCAGAATGTCTTCCGGAACGCTAAGTTTAAAGTTGAGTGAACGTTCATCAGCACCTTCCTTGATTAGCTTGTGACATTTCAATTTTGATTCATCCACATGGAATACCGATGAGACGTAAGCAATAATGGACTGGCATGTTGTAGAGGGTTTGATCGCTGATAGATGCAACCATTTAAGTTGAGTGATGATATGCAGGTCCAGGCCCAGTGCATTGCTGTTGTTTGTTCCGATAAATGTTTTGTCAAGCTTGTTCGAACGTTTAGATTTTATAGTTTGAAAGGCAGCAGAATTTGTCGGAGGAGCAGCATCAATTATAGCGGGAGCTGAAACAGAAAAGGCGCCAGCATTAGAAACGGTGACAGCTGTAGGAGCGGCAACAGCAGTAGGAGCAGCAGCAGCGGTGAGGGAGGGAATATCCCTAGGAATTGGACCAGCATCAGCATTATCGAGGATTGGGACAGTCGATTCCGATTCCGAGGACGGGGCGAGGGTAGCGGTTGTTGATGTTTTGACCGGCTTGATGTTAGTGGACGCTGAGACAATTCTCGGAGAGCGCGGACTGTTTGCTTTCAATCGGTTCGCGGACGTATTATGTTATAAAGCAGACACTTTGGTGCGCGATGGTGCATTGACCTTACCGGTTGCTTGCGACCGAGTCACCACTTGGGACTTTGAACCCGTGTTCGTAGAGGAGCGCAAGACAAATTCCCTTAAATCAAGAATCTCTTTGAACAATTGTTCGATTTTAGATACTAAAAAATCGTTATCTGTCAGACTATGGAGACAATTAGGGCACTGCAATGAAACCACTGTAGGCACGAGAGAAATTTATGCAATAACTAAATAACTATAAGAGTCGTAGAAATAGCAAAAGCGCAACTAATCACTGCGACTGCAGTTCTGAAAATTCACTTTAATTGTTGCAATAAGCACTGATTTAATTCCAATTACACTATCCTGAAAACACACCACAGTTTCCGTTTCAATTGTCACCACTTTATTACTTTTACAATTACGGAACTTGTCTACACACAGGCGGTTTTCACTCTATTCACTCTAAAATCAAACTGTCACTACTCCTGCCATTCGGGGATATTTATACTTCTCCAACTGGATTCCATTATGTTCACGAACCCTTGAGAATGATCCCTGCCCGACAGCTGTTCAATTTTTATTCTTTTTTCTAGTTCATTTTTTATTGTTTAATTCATATTAATCTTATATCCTAGACAAAAATACTTAAATCTAGCTAACTATGTTAACAAATGTTCTTAAATCTAACTTACTGACATTATTCGGGTACTCTAAGCTATTCTATATTACATTTAATATGCCTTTCATTTAAATTTATATTTGGAAAAGTCCTTTATTTTCTTATCCAAGAAAGTTTAAAAAAAACTTGGACGTACTTTATTTTTGTTTTTATTTTTTGTCTTATCCTATCTTAAGTAACTTAACCTAAACTAAAACTAAAATATGCTACGTATTTACAATTAACTTATATCGACTTAAACTACGCTTAACTATGTCTGCAAAACTATACAGACGCGTGCACCAGGGCGTATGTGTTATTTATATGCTTGACATATATATCTAATACGTCGTAATGCACCTTTTTTGTTTACTTAAAACTACCTTAACCTACCCCGTCATTGCTCTTGAGAAGCTAGCGGCGTAGAAGGCTGATTCTGTGTAACCAGCAATAGATATACTGTTCTTTGGCAGACTCTGCTCTATCGCGGGCACAAAGCGCCCTGCTGAACCGAAGAAGATCCTCGTGGCTGCGAGCGACGTCCGGCTCGTATTGGAGTCGCCTGAGATAATGGGACATCCTTCCATATCCTGGATCAGGCCTTTCTCATCCAAATAGAGGAATGCTTCGGGAGGAATAAAGCCGTTCAGGCGCACCTTCCCATTGTACATTATATTGGGGTAGTAAGCCCCAAAGATCAGACCATTGGTTGAAGTCATAGCTCGTGCAACATGCCTTCGAATCAGCTTAATAATAAAATTATCTATCCTGATCTGGTTTGCCTCGTTGTACAAGACCTCGTTGGGATAGAATTTCTTGTACTCGGATTCGGGTGTGCGATACAAACGGAGGCAGGCCCGAAGACACTGCCTCTCGAACACCCTCATCTGTTCCATCTGGGAAGGACTCACGTTGAACCACACTGGACAACCGTATGCCATGACTGGCCGGATGAGGGCCATGTAGCAGATTACCTTCACCCTGGTATCGAGTTGGCTGCTATAAAAATACCTTCTTGCCACAGCAAAGGCTTTCTTGGCTTTCGTCAGAGCAGCAGCTATACTGTTCGGCGTGCGACATGAAAGATGATAGGACATCCTTCTGTATCCTTTATCAGGCCTTTCTCGTCCAAATAGAGGAATGCTTCAGGCGCACCCCCTCCTGGTACAATATGTTAGGGTAGTAAGCCCCAACGATCAGACTGTTGGTTGAAGTCATAGCTCGTGCAATGTGTCCTCGAATCAACTTAATAATAAAATTATCTACCCTTATCATTTTTGCCTAGTTGTACAAGACCTCGTTGGGATAGAATTTCTTGTACTCGGATTCGGGTGTGCGATACAAACGGAGGCAGGCCCGGAGACACTGCCTCTCGAACGCCCTCATCTGTTTCATCTGGGAAGGTTTCACGTTGAATCACACTGGACAACCGTATGCTATGACTGGCCGGATGAGGGCCATGTAGCAGATTACCTTCACCCTGGTATCAAGTTGGCTGCAGTAAAACAACCTACTTGCCACAGCGAAGGCTTTCTTAGCCTTGATCAGAGCTGTAGCTGCTTACCACCATACAGATACTGGTCCAACCAAATGCCAATATATCTGACTACACCTTTCACGGCTAACAGCTGTCCCTGTGGGTCAACTATGCCGAACTTGCACCAGTTTCTTTTCGTATCCCTTGAGGCCTTGGACAGCGGGGTTCTGAAGAGAATAGTTTCGCACTTCTGGTAGTTGATCTTCAACTTCCAGTCGTCGCAAAATCGTTGAATTTTATCGAAGTCATGCTGCAACAAACTATTTATTACTTCGGACCTGATCTGTACGCGATTAGATCATCAGCATACGCAATTAAATTTGGCATGGAAAGAATAAGATCACTAGTGAATATAGCGAACAGGATCGGCGAACCAACTGCCCTCTGTTGCAACCCATTTTTACAGACGGTGGTAGAAGTTACGTTGCCATTTTTCACAACGAACTTTCTAACAGTGATCATGTCATAGATCATATATAGCAATGGTTTACTGATGGCGAGTCCGACCAACTTGAAGAAAAGGCCTTCTAACCATACGGTGCCGAACGCCTTTTCCATGTCTATAAGACAGGCACCCGTGCATTGGGTCATGTTCTTCCATTGAATATCGGACACCAATTTTGACGCCGCATGTATAGTATCATGCCCCGCCCTGAAGCCGAATTAGTTGTCCGGTATAATTTCTTTTTCCAAAACCCACTGTTTCAGGACTTTAATGACGATCTTTACTTACGCACGGAAGAAGGAATGGAGGTATCTTTGTCCCGCTTGGGGATAGGTTGTACCACAGCTGGCTTCCAATGGGCCGGGTAATATGCATTACTCAGTTAAATAGGACTGTGTATACATCCACCGCCTCAGAAGGGAGATGGCGCAGAACAATATTCGGTATCCCATCGATTCCCACTGACTTCATCTTCCTCAGTGAGTTGAAGATACCCTGGAGTTCATCTCTCGAAATAAGGATGGAGTTGTCTCCATCATCGGCGACGGCATTATTTGCCAGAAAATCGTCATTGAACCTGTCGAAACCAGGACTCTCAGATCGCCATTGACTTATCTCATTCCGAAGATAGAAGTGGTTCAGCAAGGCTATATTCTCCAAGTCGTGGTTGGGACAACGGGGTTCTTTGACCGTGTACACTTACTGGAAGACAGCACCAATTGCTTTCACCTTTTCCTGGGAATCCTCAACTACGAAGAAGTCGTTGTCAATCACTGCCCCATCTGGATCGATGCCAATTGACGTTAGTTAGATTGCGTTGTTTGTCGTTCTGTCAAGTCGAACGGTCTGAATGTCGTTCTGATCTTTCCTCCGGGAGATTTTATTTACTTGCGGAAACATACACGGGTTGTTGGATATTACAGCCCGAATCTTACTGCCCCAGTGCAAGCCTACATCTAGGCTGTACTGTTGGCGAATTAATTGTTGGAGTATTTTGATCTCCGACTTCAATGACCGTACTTCAGCGTTTTCTGGGTCTGTAAAACGTCTGTACAAGAGCTTGAGTCTTGACAGCAGTCTACTCTTTTGCACGTGGAGTGCATCGATGGTAGCATTCCTATAGACGTCGCTGTCATCGGTTTGTGCTACCTTCGGAATTGTTTTGTCCATTGTATGTTTTATTATGTCGTCCATTTGTAAGAGGTACCTGTTAACCTCTTCGTTCGTTAGATTTCTTTTTGTAGGTGGATGGATCACACGCGAACGTAGTTCCCTGGACAAGGCTCTGCTGAAACGTGGCCAGTGCGCCTTATTATAATTATAAGGATACGACTGGATATATTCCTCCAGTTCCTCCAACTCGTTCGGGAGCTGAATAACCGCGGCGAGACCACAGTGATCACTGTCGTACTCGACCGTTGTTAAGCAGTTCCTTGTGTGTCCTTCTCTGTTAAGTATCGTAAGTCGTCTGTCGATTAACATCACATCCAGATACGACCCGCCTCTGGGAAACGATGGCCTATCGGTTGCCAGCAATTTTAGCCTGACCTCAATACTGTTCTATTCCATCCACCCTAAGAGAGCGTTTCCCCTCTCGTTCTGAACATTGTTACCCCATTCGCCGTGTTTTGCGTTCAAATCACCGGCCCTGATGTAATAATTGTCTTCCGAGCTTAAACCAAGGCTAGTGAAAAGAGCCTCGAGCTCCGAAATAAAGTTTAAGTCTTGTGCGTTTTTTTTTTTTAATTCATTTTTATTAAGACTTCATTTAACCTTACGTACTTGACAAAAATGACTAAAACTAGCTTACCTAACTTGTTAGAACTATCTTACTGGCCCTCGGCGGGCACTCTAAGCTAAACTTAAACGTTACCCATGTCTTTCGACTTATTATAGTTGTTGGTAATATTAGGAACAGTTGAAACTAAGAAAAAGTTGTTTTTTAAAAAACTTAGTGACATAATACTCTTTTTTTCTTTCTTACATTCTAAATAAAACTTAAGCCTATGTATCTTACAATAGACCTTAGCCTAGCTAAAATTAACTTATCACTAATGGGAATGCACACATGTAGGATTTAATCTATATATATTTTATTATATGTAAATAATCTCTACATACTATATGCATTCCGTTTTTTTTTTTTTTTGTTTTTTTCCTATTTTTTTTTTTATTCTTAACCTTATACTATAACACCTCAAAACTATGTGAGCCAGCCAAGGCAATTAAGTCATACATGTTAGCCGTCTTTAAGTACCGGACCTACCCCGTATTGCAAGGGATCGACGAGGGAGCTCCCTCTTTTAGCCACCAGAACTGCTGGTGTTGCTTGCTTTAACATCTCGGCTGGATACCGATCTACTAAAGCGGAGAAGCTCCTCAGTTCTCTGTGCGACGTCTCGGTTGTAGTTGAGTCGCCCATCTACAGTTGTGAAAGCAATGTGGAAGATTAACGGAACTGCATCTTTATCCTGGATCAGACCTGCCTGGTCGAAATAAAGGAATGCTTCTGGGGGGACGGCATTAAACTGTAGGTCCCCTCCACTCGTGAGAGAACAATAGCACGCACAACACGAGTGGTTGCTGAGAAGCTAGGCCCAGGTCCACCTCGGACTGTAGCGCCGCTTTTATTATTATTATTATTATTATTCTGGGGGGACGAGGCCATTAAGGCGCACCCTCTCATGGTACTCATAATTGCGGTAATAAGCCCCTGAAATAAGGTTATTAGTCGAGATGATTGCTCTTGTAATGTGCCTACGAGTCATCTTGATTAAAAAGTTGTCTACTCTTATCAGGTTCACCCTGTTATATAAGATCCTATTAGGATAGAATTTTTTGTACTGAGGCTCTGGTGTTCTGTAAAGGTGAAGGCAAGCCCTAAGACAAGCCCTCTCAAATACCCGAATCTTTTCCATCAAGCCTGCTCCCACATTGAATCACGGGGGACAGCAGTAAGCAAGCATCGGCCGAATAAGGGCCATGTAGCAGATTACCTTCACCCTCCTATCGAGTTGGCTGTTGCGATACAGTCTCTTTGTAAGAGCGAAAGCCCCTCGAGCTCTGGCCAGAGCAGCATATGTTTGTTAAAATATAGGTATTGATCTAGCCAAATCCCCAGGTATCTGACTACAGTCTGATTCGCTAGTGGCTGCCCATGTTGTCCAACAACCGAGAACTTTCGCCAATTCTGTTTAGTATCCGCCGAGGCCTTTCTCAACGGCGTTCTGAATAAGATGGTTTCAGACTTCTGGAGGTTGATCATCAACTTCCAGTTGTCGCAAAATCGCTGAATTTTCTCGTAGTCACTTTGCAAGAGTATTACAATAATCTCGATTTTTGGACCTGATCTGTACGCAATTAGATCGTCGGCATACGCTATCGAGTGCTGAAGAGATCCTATCAGATCAGCTGTGTAAATATTGAAAAGTATCGGCGAATTGACCGCACCCTGTTGCATACCATTTTTAAGGTTCCGTCTACAAAAACGGAACCTTTATAATTTCGGTGTGTCCGTCCGTCCGTCCGTCCGTCCGTCCGTCGTGTCTGTCACACTTTTTTATCTCCGAAGTTTATGAAGATATCGGCATGAAATTTTGGAATTAGGTACTTCAGACCTAGATGTCAATTCCTATGCAGCGATTTTAAAAAGTGGGGCCATTTGGGGGTGGCTCCAGTACAGCTGAAGTTGACACTAATTTTGAAAAATTGTCGCACCCCATCGATATATATATCAATCGACAGATCTTTCGAAATGAGGTGGAGGTTTCTTTGAACACTTTTTTATCAAAAGTACCGTTTGGAAAATATGGAGCTCCAAAGATTTCCCCCCCCAGCCATTTCTAAACCAAAGTGTTTAAAAATCTGAAAAAATCACAAAAACTTGGCTTCATTGAGTACTTTCATTTAAAACCATTGCGAGCATTCTGGCCCTAATGGTTTTGGAGATATTGGCCAAAAACGGTCAATCATCGACATGCGAATTTTGAAGATCTGAAAACGCAGTTTTGAAGACAGCAATGTAAGCATTAAGGAATGATAAATTTCAAAATATCGACTTATGTTGAAATTTTGAGATATCTAAGATTTAAAATGAGAACGATTTTCATTTTCACACATAATTTCATGCTGTTTTCGGCCACTCTATTCGTTGCTGAGCGTTATCTTTTCGATCTCACCCCTAAATGCCCAACAGAAATGAATACACACACACCGCAGGCATGAGCAGTGTTGGGTATGTGTATGATTGAAGGGATTTTCTGTGTTGGATAAACTTGGATAGAGATATAGGTATATGTAGGGATGAACATTTGTTTGTTTGGATGTAAATATGAATTTATGAATAAATGGTTGATTTGGGTTGAATTTAGAAGAAAATTCAACTGAAATAGTTTAGAAACGTCGTTTGATCTTCAGAAATCATTCATCAATATTATGCGACGGAACCTTACCCGTGCGAGTACAACTCCCACTTGCCCAGTTTATTAATATTAAACGTTCCCTCAGAAACTACATCGCAATTTTTAACGAAGAACCTTCTGTTGGATAACATATTAGGCAACGTGTACAATTGTGGTTTGCTAATACCCAAGCTGTTCAACTTATACATACGGTATCGAAGGCCTTTTCCAAGTCGATCAGTAGGGCACCCGTGCACTGTTTCTTGTTTTTATTCCATTGTATGTCCGACACCAGTTTGGACGCGGCATGTATTGTATAATTCCCCGCCTTGAAATCGAATTGGTTTTCCGGAACTATATTATTGTGCTCAACCCATTTGATCAAAGCTCTATTAATGACTTTTTCGAATACCTTGCTGATATTCGGAAGGAGACTTATGGACCGGAGATTTGCCGGATTGGAAGCATCCTTTCCCCTCTTGCGAATCGGCTGTACCACTGCTGTTTTCCAATGCTCTGGATAGTGCACATTATTCAGAGCATTGTTAAATAATATGGCGTAAATTTCCACCGCTACTGGAGGAAGATGCATTAAAACAATGTTCGATATTCCATCGATTCGCACTGACTTCTTTTTTTTAAGTGTTTCGAAGATCTTTGCAGTTCCGTCTTTGGTACGAACGGGGATGAATCCCTTCATTGGTGATGGCATTAAGTGGCAAATTATTGTCATCGAACAAGGTAACAAGGTAAAGCCAGAGTTCTCTGATTGCCAGCGCTCGATTTCGTACCGAAGGCGGTGGTTGAGCTCAATGACTCTATTCTCTAGGTCGCGGTTGAGGCGAATGCTAGCATTTACCTTGTACACGTCCTCGAAAATAGCACCTATAGCCTTCATCTTCTTTTGCGGATCTTTGATCACAAAAAAATTGTCATCATCAGCAGCGTCACTAGGGTCTGCTGTGAGTAAATGTTCATTGTTCATTGTTCGAGATATTTTGAGACACGGAAGTTCGTGGGCATCCTTCCTCCGAAATATTTTATTAATCTGGGGGAACATACTCGGGTTATCTGATTTGATAGCCCGAATCTTACTTCCCCAGTGCAAATTGGCTGACCGCCTATAATTTGCTTTAATTAATATTTGGAGGTTTTTTATCAACGACTTCAGCGTCCTTATCTCCGAGTTTTGTCTGTCAGCAAACTGTTTGTAAAGGTTTTTAAGCCTTGTGAGCAGCCTGCTCTTTTGTGTGTGAAGTGCGTCTATTGTCGCGTTGCGATAAATGTTCTCTGTATGTCGATGCCGGGGTATCGTTCTGTCCATAGTTCGTTTTATTGTCTCGTCCATTCCTTTAATATACCAGTCAATCTCCTCATTTGAAAGGTTCCTATTGGACGGTGGGTAGAGCTCATTCTAGGAGAATGCTCTTGTCAAGTTTCGGGAGAAACGAGTCCAACGAGTCCTACTGTAATTGCAGGAGTACGTTTGACCGAACTCTTCAAGTTCCGCAACTTCATTGGGAATCGTTATTTCGGCACGTAGTCTGCAATGGTCACTGTCGTGCATAAATGTACGCAGGCAGTTTATTGTTTGTTGGTCCACGTCAGTCAGTTGTAACCGTTCGTCTAACAGCAGCAGATCTAGATGGGAGCCGCTTCTGGGAAACGACGAACTATCTGTAGCCTTTAGGTCGAGGCGAAACTCTATGGTGTTTTGGACCCACCAATTGAATAATGAGGTCCCTCTTTGATTAGGCGTATGATTTTCCCAATTTCTATGTTTTGCGTTAAGATCTCCGGCCATGAGATAATTCCATTTTTTCCACTACAGAACCGGATGTACACAATGCACGCTTCTATTCCCTGTAATCTTCGCACTTCACCACTGTACACGGTTTTATATTTAATTTTTTTACTAATGAAGATCGTAACACCACCTCCTTGAGTAGAGTTAGGTCGGTCTCTTCTTTCTATATTATAGTTCGTGTGCCTTAATTTGTATTTCTGAGTAAGCTTGGTATCGCAAACCAATCAATGAATTTACATTCATCGCTGAGATCTTCAAGGAGTTTCCAGTAACGTTCGCGCCCATTACGATAAAAGTTGCGTAAGGCTCGGCAGAATCGTGTAGATGTAGTCCACATGTCCTGTCTGCTCCTGTAACTGTTTCTGCATTTGTTCGAACTGACTTTGCATCTGTCCGATCTGCTCCTCGATCTTGAGCAAGACGGCCAGAATGGCGCCATGAGCCTCGGGTGCGTTAGGCATTGAGGCCTGCGCGACTAACTTTGGCTGTACCGTCGTAGCCCTTCCTGACACCATTTGGGCATAGGAAATTTGGGGATTTACGGTTGTTTTTTTGGACTGGAGCTGGTGTGACTTTCCCTTTCCCACTTTTCTGCTTACGAGCCAGATTTGCTTGTTTCATGCTTAGAAACTCAGGACAACCCCGAAAGCTTGCAGTGTGACCCTTGTTTTTGCATAGTACGCAAGTGAACTGGCTCTTAACTGCCACTTTTTTCTTACCCAGAGGTCATTACTCCGTTGTGGTTCTCTCCATACTTTACGCATCGAGGCTGCATGTCACAGTTCGACGCGGCGTGACAGCGAACGCATTGGATGATGCCTTCGCTGCGCTTTAATTTATCCCAGCTTACAGCCTGGCAATTTAGGGATTTAATGCTCCTCAAATTGTCCACTTTGCTTTCGGGAGACAGCTGAACCAGGAAGAACGGCAATTTCCATTTCTCCCGTTTGGCCCTTGCTGTGGTGAAAGGCTTAACCCCTACAAAATTAAGACCCTCGCACCTTAATTCTTGGAGCATCTTAAGAAGCTCCTTCGGTTCTGTATACGGTTCGATTCCTTTCAGGAGCATAGTCTGCAACCTTTCCCTTTTCGGGGTGAAAGAGAAGAACTCCGTCGTCGATTGCCTTAACAAGTCTTTTATTTTATTGTACTCCTCCACCGTATTACACTGGATGGAGTGCCTGTGTTCATATCATTAATAGTAAAATTGTTGCCTATGACCGACTTACATAGTTTCAGGGTTTCGTTAAACTCCATCTTATGCGTGTTGTTTGGAGGAACACGCTCTTTTGTTGTATTATTCTGCTGTTCAGGTTGTTGCTTCTGCTTCTGTTGCTGTTGTTGCTGCTGCTTCGGTTGCTTCTGCTGTGGTTGTTGTTCCTCTGGTTGAGGTTGCTGTGCGTGGAGTACTTCCTGTCTCTCCCTCTCCCGTCTTGCCGTTTGTTTGGCCTTTATGGCCTCTATTTGCTTCTGGAGCTGCTTGATGCTGTTGTTCAGGCACTACAGCTCATCGT